>CAJHQQ010001092.1:0-117733 GCA_905132885.1 Moricandia moricandioides
ATAACTCCAGCAACACAAACACCAAGACACACCTGTTTTTATCACAAAAAATGTATATGTATTTTCCAAATTTTTATAATAAAAACAGAAATATACATACATATAGCATTAAATTAGTTTTTTTTTGTTTATATTCATATAATCTACCAACTATATTTGAAATATAAAAAAAGATAATAATGTTAATAATTTTCGATTATAATCTGAACTTATTCATTTACAATAACAAAATCATGTAACTTTTCATAACAATTTAATTACTAAAATACATACTAATATTTATTATAAATGGTTATATATACAAACAAATACAATGTATTATTCATTTGTAAGATATATATCTAATAAGAATAACCTATGTACTTTATAAATTTAAAGTTTTATTATCACCATATAATACATATACACAGTTAGGTCTTGGACGGATCGAATATCCATAGTATTTTAGAATATACGGATTCGGATATGTATTCGTTGGATTCGTAAAATTGTTATCCGAATCTGGATATTCGGGATTAGGATATTCAGACTAAAATCTGAATACACTTAGATATCCGAACCTGTTTTTTTTTCATTTAAAATAAATCAAAAACTAAATATTAACCATCTATTTAATGTATTTAAAATTATTATTTAAAAATACTTAAAATCATTAAAATTTAATAAAATTAAAATTATGTCTAATATACATAGGTAACTATAATTAAATTTTAAATATTTAATATCTGGATCTCGATATCAAGACCTATATCCGAATTTGTACGGGGATCAGTCGAATTCGTAATATCCATTTTTCGAAGCGGATGGGATCTCATATCGGATAATGGATATTGAATATTAAATTCTAGTCATATATACAGTTATATCAAACAAATTGCTTAGAATATTTGACATTCATAAAAATAACATCCGCGCGGATGCGCGGGTGAAATGCTAGTATATTATTAAAACTGAAGTACTAATGTAGATTATTTGGAAACATGAATAGTAGCATTAAAAAGAGTATATTAGAAAACATAAATAATAGTATTAATTTTTTAACTTTAATGAGATTTTTATTAATCATATCTTATTTTACATGATATATATTTTATCTACTATTTACTAAACAATAAATACTTCAATATGATAAATAGATTATGACAAATATAAAATATATCTTCCAATTATATATACATAATCAGATGATCATATTTCCATCATGCACAGAATTTATAAATATAATATTATGCAATTTTTTATATGGTGAAATATAAAATATAAAACATTTAAAATGAAAAGTAAATATAAATTTATAAAATAAAATAAAAATTAATATCCAAAATATAATTACATTACAAAATAGTAACAATTCTAAAATATATAATTATCACATAAAAGAATAAATAAATATATATAAATTAACATCCGCGCGTATGTCTGAATTGAGCTCTTGTTATTAGTTAAATTGTCATCCCAAAATTAATTGTATTTAAATTCACAAAAATCGCTAAAGCATAAATAAACTATTTTAAATACAACTTGCTAAGATAATCGATCTAATCAAATATAAAGCTTATCATACGTTTATGTCAAATCGGATTAAACTTTGTAGGAATCCTATGTAGCAATCTCCCCCCCACAAACAAACAAAGATGTTGCAGGTTCATCTAATGGGCTGTAACAAGATATGTTGCAGGTTCATCTAATGGACTGTAACAAGATACGGAGGATATAACCGTTAAGGCCCATCATAGTTGTATCTAATTTTTCTTTATTTTTGTAAATGTATTCTAATTCACACACAAGAAACGATATTCCAACATATGTGCGGATCTACTCGCAAAAAGTTCGGCTACTTCTCCATTGCAATGGAGTTTTTTCATTGTTCTCCTTACTTTCCGAACACTCTTGTAACTGAAGACAATAATATATAAAACAATGTGTAGTACATCTCTGAGTCTCTCAATAATAATATTTTAATTAAGTAGTTCTATTTTGTTTTTTTTTCTAAACCATTTGAATCTGTAAGACTATGATTTCTACGATATGGCAAACTGAATAATTTGTTTATATAATGATAAAAACAGAAATAAAATACATAATACTTGATACCAAAATATAATGAACAAAGATCTTTAATTCTTTAATTGCCCGTAGTGTGACGGTGTTTACGCAATCATAATCACATGATACAACCACACTTCGACTATTTCTGCATCACTCAGAATAGAAGCTAACGAACCTATTTTTGTGTTGTACTCTCAGACACAAAACAAAAAAATACTAACATAACTATTCAAAGTGGAAGAAAGAAAATCATATGAACCTGAGATTTACCGAGGGGAGCAAATTGTTGGCATTCAAAGAATCTGCAGTGGAATTGGTGTTGAAGATCAGACAGTTGTGTCTTTACTTGTCTTCACGCCTCTGTTAAGGCTCATAACACCTGAAAGGGAGAATAACATTTTATTAATCAATAATATTCTTATGTGCAAGTGCAATACAACAACAAAAGGTAAACAAACAATTATAAAAATCAAAGAGTGGAAGAGAAAGGAAGATTTCTACTTAATCTGAAAGTGTTTGCACTAACTGCTGCCGACTATTCCATATACCATCAGCATACAACAATGTGTGCAATAAGGTTGCAAATGGACCATGAGAAAGTCCTCATTCATTGGGCGAATGGTCTCACCGAACCGAAAATAAAGACCAAAGGAGAACAAACTAACAAAGAAGTTAGTATAATTAAAAGAAAGTACAAATTACTTTATGAATTAGAAGGAGATCCTTGGATGCCTTCCGAGAAAGATCAGTGCTTAGAAGCTTTCAGAGCCATTTTCGTAATTGTTTTCTTGATCATTCTTTTCTAATTGTCCTTTATGCCCTCTTCTTCTGTTGTGTCTGGCCAGTAATCACCATCAAAATATGGACCAAAAAGTGGTCATTAGATTTACAGTTTCTGCAACAAAGCCCTCCTTTGAAGCTTTTTTAAGATTACAGAGAACTACAATTGGATTGTGTAAGTGATTTTTCTTACAAAAACTTATGAAGTTTATCCTAAAAAGTAAATGAACTGACCACTCTCATAGTTTATCAGATATTGGCGTCGTTTGAATTTAACCGATCTAAACGCATGATCAAATCATACCCTTAATGCTCCACATATATTAGAATGAAAAAAACAGATAATGATATCAAAGGTCTGAGAATACCCAGAAGCGTATGGATATTGTATTGTTAGAAAGCTTGAAGTTGTGGTTGCTCATGCCAATGGTCGTTAGCCTCACCTGCTCGCTGAAGGACAACATGTTAACCCCATGAGTTCGTTGCATTTCTTCACATGACGGGACTCCAGAACCTCAAAATCCGGTGTTAGAGCAGCGTCCCACTTTCAAGTACGCGAGAAGAATCGATGAAGTAGCCATTCCCAGATGGAAGTTTATGGAAATTATGATGTTTGAGAAGGAGAAGCCGATGAATCTGATAGGCATGTTATATGTTTTCAACGCCGTATCTACCTTAGCATCGAGTAACACATGTCTACACCCATAAGCTCCCCACTATGCTTATATTCATGGCTCAATCTCTCAAAACTCCGTTGTTGGTGTCTGCGATGGAAGAAGAGGATGAACCCTAATCTCGTTGTGAAGCCAAGGAAGACGATAAGCGTTTGGTTGTTTTCAGGCTCGAAATGTTGTGTAATCAAAAAGCCCAAACACAAAGCTCACATATGTTAAGCACAACAATAAATTAAACGCAGAGTTTTGTAAGAGGGGACATGTGTCACACCCCAGTTATAGTATTTGATGAGTAGGCACTCCCATGAGGGAGTAAACTCTTCTTTATATAATAAGATTTTAAGTCTTATATCTATTAGATATTCAACATACGAAAATATCTAAATACTATTAAAATAGCCACAAGTAAATATCTATAATAACAAAAAATGTTCAAAATGCTGAAAATATCTATATGTTTTGCATCTAAATATTAAGCTCAACTAATTTTTATGTAAATTTAAGTATTTGGTTTTACATTATTCAAATATATATGTTTTATGTTATTTTATTTTCTGATTTGGACGACTTAAGTATATTTAGATTTTTGTTAGAAAAACTACATAAATAAAATGGATATCTGAAATCAAACGGAATCAACAATGATTCGAACCAACTCTAAACGAGATTCAAATTGAAATTTGTAAATATTCGTATCAGATTTAGATTTCTAATTCTAAAAATCTGAAGTCCAAATAGACAAACTAAATCCGAACATATATTATGTCTATCCCTAGGAAAAACTATACGATCAATTAATCGGTACAACGTAAAATAAATAATCTAAGCAACTGTTTCACTTTGCGCACGACGCGAATTACTACCTAGTTTTTATATCTTTGTGGAACACTTGTTTTTTTTTTTTTGCTTAAAATTTTGTGGAACAGTTGTTTCCTTTTTGGACTATTATATCATGACTAGAGATTCTTTTATTCATTTCCAATCACTTATTATCTTCATTTAATCGTTATCTTGCTTCTTAACCATTTTTTAATCTCCGTCTACCTTTCGTCTCACTATGTCTCAGATCATCGAGCACATCGTCCTTTTCAAAGTCAAAGACAACGTTGACTCCATCAAGATCGACGCCATGGTCAACGACCTCAACAATCTGGCCACCATCGACCAAGTTCTTTACCTCTCCGCTGCTCCAATCACCCGTCTCAAATCCAGCTCAGCGGCCTTCACTCACGTCCTCCACAGCCGGTACAGATCCAAAGAAGATCTGAGCGCGTACGTCGCACATCCCGACCACCTTCGCGTCGTAGAGGAAACCATGCCGATATGGGAAGACATCATGTCCGTTGACTGGATCGCCGACAAAGTCCCCGGAACCTTGAAACCTCCTGCAGGATCAGTTGGGAAAGTCACGTTGCTGAAGGTGAAAGAGAACGTCACGGAGAGAGCGAAGAAGGAGATTATGGAAGTGGTTAAAGAGGAGGAGATGACTTTGGGGGAAAACTTCTCTCCCATGAGAGCAAAGGGTTTCTCGATTGCATCGGTTGCATATTTTAAGGATCTTGGAGAAGTTGAGTTGCACAAGGACAAGGACGTTGGTGGTTATGTGGAAGATACCCTTATTGTTGTCTTCGTGGTTCCTCCTCCTTCACAGCTTCTGTAATTTCTTGAAGACTCTGTTACTGTATATTTGTAATTCAAGAATGTGTTTTTTTTTTAAAGTTTGTAAACTCACAAAAATAATTCAAGAATTTGGTTTCCACCACCTCTATTACCATTAACGCCATTTTTTTATGTCTTCTCCTTCAACCCCCATTCTAATTCAGATCTTAGACAAGAGAATCAAATCTCTTATGTTTTGAATTTTACTGAAAACACAGAGTCTCTTAAAGGTATAGCAAGAGTATTATTAAGGAATAGTATTGATCATAATTGGAGAAAATTGTCATCAATGTCCCAAGTTTAATGAGATTTAGAGACAAGAACATTTTTGGATAGGAGAAGACAAGCCTCACGTAGTACAAGTAGAAGAAAAAAATAAACTTTGATTTCTTTAACTCTGGCTACTATGTCTTCAAGCTGGGTTCTTGAAAATTTATGGGTTTTGTGAAATCCAAAGAGGTTTTTTAAGGGTGAGACGAATTCGTATATCCGAAAATTTTAGGGTTATTGGTGATACGCCCTAAATTAAAGGATCACTTTGAAATTGGTAAGGGATAATCCTTGGCTCCAATGAAACGTGAAACTTCAAAGAAACAAGGCGGTGGATCGAATGGTATGACACAAGAGATGTGGAAGCTCTTGATTTACCGTGGATCGTTAGTCGCACAGAGGATGCAAAATGCCTCTGATATTCCAACTCAATGCCTTAGGATATGACGCACCTAGACGACAACGAGGTTGACCCCCCTGGATATATGACGCACCAAGACAGATCGAAAAGTTTCTGAAAGAACAAAACTGAGAAACACTCTCAAGATTCCAAAAATATAACTCACAACTTATTTTATTTCATTGATCAATATGACTTTTATATAATAAGTAAGGGTACATGAAAGGTTGAAATACAAAAGGTTTATTCAAACCTTGAAACTAAAAAACAATTAAACAAATAAGACTTGACTAGAAGTTGGGAAGCTTGCACATTTTAACTCTTAATCTTCAAAATTCGTCACTCTTTTTGACCAGAAAATAAAACAAGTATTTTGGGTCATTCTTGGACTTGTAACACCTCCAAAATGGTTTGGACTATATATATAATATATCCATTGGATATTTCATTGCTCTCCATGCCCAAAAATTCATATATCAGCCCTAGGTCGCATCATACTCCTCTTCTTCAAAAAGATTTGTCTTCAAATCTTGCTTTCCGAAGAAAGAAAAATTTGAACACATACTTCTCAAATGATCCAGCAGATTTGTATAAAAAAAATAACAAAACTCTTTATTTTTCTTTTCTTTTTTTGTAGAAAATGGATAGATGAGAATGATGGATAAAAAAAGTAAATACCGCTTTTAGAGTGGTTCAGATACCAAATGATACGTCCTAAATTAAAAGATCACTCTGAAATTGGTAAGGGATAATCCTTGACTCCAATGGAACGTGAAACTCCAAAGAAACAAGGCGGTGGATCGAATGGTATGACACAAGAGATGCGGAAGCTCTTGATTTACCGTGGATCGTTAGGTCGCACAGAGAATGCGGAAGGCCTCTGATACCTAGACGACAACGAGGTTGACCCCATGGATATGACTCACCAAGACGGATCAGTTTGATCCCTTGGATATGACGCACTAAGACAGATCGAAAAGTTCATGAATGAACAAAACTGAGAAACACTCTCAAGATTCCAAAAATATAACTCCCAACTTATTTTATTTCATTGATCGATGGGGCCTTTATATAATAAGAAAAGGTACATGAAAGGTTGAAATACAAAAGGTTTATTCAAACCTTGAAACTAAAAAACTATTAAACAAATAAGACTTGACCATAAGTTGGGAAGCTTGCACATTTTGACTCGTAATCTTCAAAATTCGTCACTCTTTTTGACCAGAAATTAAAACAAGTATTTTGGACCATTCTTGGACTTGTAACACCTCCAAAATGGTTTGGACAATATATATAATATTTCCATTGGATATTTCATTGCTCTCCATGCCCAAAACTTCATATATCATCCCTAGGTCGCATCAATTGGGATATGTGATTTTAGTATCCGGATCCGTAATTTAGTATATGGATCTTGATTCGTGGCTTACAAGTATCTAGACTTGGGATATCCGTCTAAATATCATGATACCCGCGAGTATCCAAATTCGAATCCGGATCCGTAAAAATAGTTAAAAAATAAAATAAAAATATTTTAAAAATGAAAAATTCTAAAATAATACATAAATTAAGTATTTATACAAAACTTATATATATATATATATATGTTTGAAATATTATTAAATTAAAATATAATATTGTAAGACTTATTTTATATATAAATATTAATATATCAAATATAATTATTAATAAGACTAAAAAAATAATATATTTTCGAAACACAGATCTGAATATCTATACTTTCAAATTAAGATATTAGAATTCGGATCCGGTTTGGACGAGATTTTACTATCGGAATTTGGATCTGGACACTTTGGATATCCTATTTTCAGAAAGAATTCGAATCCTGGATAATAAATCTCATGCCTAGTTTTTTTCCCTAAGTTTCGTCAGTTAGTTTTTTTTATGTGATATTGCTCTCTTTATAATCACTTGGTGAAATTCTCTTCCCTTCTTGCGTAATCCATAAACGATAAAGATATCATCAAAGATAACACTATTCTTAATCGGCATTACTCGAGCCATGATTACAAACTGACAAAGGAAGAATAAGAAAAGTAGTGGCGGGTCTGTTTTTTTGTAGAGTAAGATTTTTTTAAAGTCAGTTGGGTTCAGTTTTAAATTTGGTTTAATTTTGGTTTAGTATTAAAATTCTTGGTTTAAGAAACATATTTAGATCCTAATTGGGTCTTCCAAAATCTAAAAGCGGATTAATAATGTCCCATGTAATTTAGATTTAGTAAATAATGCTAACCATGCTAACCAGTTGTATTGGTTCAAAGGTTTCGAACTTTAGTTTTACGGAGAAATAAACATTTAACTTTGTTCTGTAGGGAATTAAGTCTAGTATTAATATATGATAGTTTTCGTGTGTAAATAGCTTGTGGGTCCTTGTTTGTAAACAAGACCAGGACTCTTTTATATTGAACTAAATGAACTGGATGAATTAAATTATCAAATTCTTTACAACGTATTTTTATATACTCTAAAGCTAAAGGAAATTTAAACCAGTGTTGGTTATCTATAAATCAAAATAAACCTGTGTACTATATCTAATAAGCCGCAACCATCATGTAAAAAGAAGAGATTTGAGATTGACATATGATCAAGAATGGAATGAAAAGGTCCTAAATGCAGTGTCTTAGTAAGTATATCCGCATGTTGATTTGCACTGGAAATATGCATCAAAGTGAGGAAGCCATTCTTGACTTGATCCTAATCGTATGACAACTAGTTGTAAAAAAGGTTTGTGGCTATGTGCACTGGCGACTTGTCATCGCAGAAAAGCTTGGCATGCGTGGTAACATTGATCTTCAGACTTGTAAGAAGTTATTGCAACCATAACAACTCACAAGTAGCACGTGCCATACTCCTATACTCAGCCTCGGTACTGTAACGGTAAACCACATTTTATTTTTTTATAATTCCAAGTGATTGAAGAGTTACCACGATAAACACAGTAACTAGTAGTGGAACGACAACTGTCGGAATATGTAGCCCAGTTGGCATCAACAAACACATTGAGACATAATGAGAAGTTGCATAGTAGAACAACCCTTGGCCTCGATTATTCTTGATGTAGCATAGAATCTTATGAGTAGCCTCCAAATGAACACTGGTTTGAGAAGCCATGAATTGACTCAAGCAATGAACTGCGAATGTCTTATCAAGTCTCGTGATTGTCAGATAGAGAAAACGACCAATTAAAGCCTTATATCTAGTGCTGGGAAACCAGTCAAATTCACCTCCCTTGACCCATCCTACTGCATGTTGAGTATTTTTATTCAAAAAACTAACTTGCATAACCCGCAAGGAAAAAAATTAATATTCGTCCCACCAAAATTTGTGTGTAACCCTTAGGATCCTTAGACCTGCGGGTAATATTAATTATAATAAAAATAATTATTTTAATCGTATCTTAATAACATTTTAAAATAATATAAACTCTGTGTTTATAATTTAATTTATATAAATATTTTTACTATTATTATATTTTACAAAATATTTTTTTTCAAAAAAAAATATTTATTAATTTTTGGGTTGGTGGATACTCGTAATTTATATTCGGACGATCTACGCTTGTCCACGTAAAATAAATTCAACCTAAACCCGCATTCACAAACTAAATTTTGGTAGAGTGTAAGCCGGTTCAAAGGATTAAGCCTGAGAAAAAACCTAAAACCCACTATCCAAACCAAATCAAAACTGAAACCTTAATTCATATTTGATTTGATTCAAGTTTTGAACCGTAAAAATATCCAAACATATATTTGGTATGAGATATACTAAATTTGAATTGGTATTCTAAAAATTCAGTTCTTAGAAAATCCGACTTGAAAATAAAAAAATAAAAATTTAAATAAGTGTTCCAATTATTCCATTTCATATTGATATTGATATGATATTTTTTAAATTGCATAATCCTAAGTATTATTAACCAAAATGAGTTTGGATCTTAGAAAAAATTATAAGAAAATTTAAAATATTATTAACCGAATCCGACCCCAACATGTATAAGATATAAGTCTAAATGGGATTCAAAAATGTTGAATCCAAAACCTATAAAATTCAATTTAAACTAGACGAATATCCATCCAAACGGGCAAGCCTAGCTAAAACCGATCACCATTCCTTTTTTTGTCTACCCAATACTTACATAAGTAAAAACCCAAAGGTCTACCCAATAGATTGGTCCAATACAACAAGATAGTTCCTGATTTAAGTTTTTGCTAATGAATCGGCATCACCGTTTTCTGATCTAGGAATAAAAGAGAAAGAGATTGATGCAAACAATGAAGAGATTTGATAGATATTTGCTAGGATACCATAGATCTCCTTGATCGATTGTTTGAGTTTAATTTCTCGAATAAGCGTTTGACAGTCGGAGCAAACCCTTAAGTTCCTCGAAACTCAGAGATGCTGCCATAAGGAGGCTCAAATGGATGGCTATCACTTCCTCCATAAGAGGTGAAGTAACGAGATCCTACGTAGTAGACAATCACTGATTGGTCTGTTGTGTGTTCCCTGAGAAGATCCATGCAAGTCCTGCTCTGTTCAATCGACTATCCCAAGAAATATCGGTGTGAACGGTGATGAGATTGCTAGGTCAATTTGATGTTTTGTAGTGATGATTACTCCTAAACCCATGCGATTCCTTTGATCTGTAGGTGCTTTTGCATGTCCATTTTCCTATGTCCATTCTCGAGCCGCAAATAGAGTCTTCATCATTGTTTCTCTTTCAGAAGATTGAGGGCCGGAGCTCTCGAATACTAATCAGTTTCGGGCTGTCAGAGTATCCAGCAAACCCATGGGTTCTTTCTAACTTTAGGGGGCTGAGGTCGTAGCTCTATGAGTATGGAATCATACCATTCAAAGCTCGGCATGGCTTCTTGCTAACATTCACATGATATATATGTTCTCTCTTTTCGAGATTGTTGCTTCTTCGTCTAGGATCAACCCACGATTATTGTATGATCGTTGGGCCTTGTAGAGATTGTTTTCTTCCAAGAGTTGCGCTATGTGGAGTCCCTGGTGATGGGGCAGTAAGTCGTTGATCCAAGCTTGCTGCTCTGCCTGGGTTTGAGTGACTCGCTTCAAACGTGGCATAGATTTTTTTGTCTTGCAATGTCCTGCTAACATGCACGTTGAAAAAAAAATAGAGAAAAAATACGTATATTTTCAGGTTTTTGAGTTAAAAAGCATCTATATTGAAGGATGCGTCGTCATTACTTCCACCGGTGGTGGTAGAGGATTGATGGGAGGTCTACTGAGACCAAAATGTTGAGCATTGGTTGGCTGAATGACTGGATTTCTGTTTTTATAGAGTTGCGAGATCTGGTTAGTTGGTTGACTTGGTTCAATTTGTTCGGGGAATTTTTTAGGTTTGAGTTGCTTCTGTGAGCGCATCCAATGCAGCCATTGTAGTCTATGTTTCACATCGGATATCTAGATGGATATTTTTTGTTGAATCTCCCTCTCCTTCTAGCGTCAAATGTTAGATCTCAAAATTGATTGAAAAATAAAGTTTAGGTTTATGATAACTTATCTAATGAGTTATCTAAAACAAGAAAGTTTGAGATATAATTATATATGAAAAGTGTATGTTTTATTGATTATAAGGCTAAAAACAGCCGATGAATACAAAGGGAATCTATGAACAAGAAGGTATGAATGTAATGAGACTATAGTTTAGCTATGGAGGAGATTTGATCCCTATGTCTTGGCTTTCCCTCTTCTTTTTTATAGATTTTCGGTGGTGAATCATAATGGCGACATGATATTTAACATGGATCATGCATCTTTATAACGGTTTTTTAATGTCTTTGATTTCTATATATTTTGCTTTCACCAGACGAGCTCGGTGTACGGAGACTCTTTTAGTTCGGGGTGGACTTTGATCTTTGTAAACTCAGAGTTTCCTCTTGAATCTTGTTGACACTTGATTTGGACGTCATTATGTCTGAGCTGAGATTTTCGATTAGGTCTAGAGTTAGGTGAAACCCGGTTCCAACAGTGCATTTAATATCATTAAACATAATCATCATAAGACAGCTATGAAAATTACGATCCAATGTGGTTCAAGTAGTGAATCCTCGTAAACACGTAGATTTGTCGGTTGTATAGTGATCTTTATGATATTTTTATAATTTGAATGTTACAAGAATAAGGACACTTTTTTAACGAAATAGTTTATTACGAATAAACGTAGGGACGTGATTAAGAGAAGTCACACACTTGGCCGGGAACAATCCCGTAGAAAACTCTAACGAACTCTCCCAAAAATGGCGCGCTTAAAACCGAACAAAGAAAGCAGAAAAGGTAAGAAAAGTCTGTTTTGAACATTTCAAACACACAGAAAAAAAAGAGAAAGAAGAATGAGCAGCGAGGAAGAGAAGACAGTGTGTGTGACAGGAGCTTCAGGTTACATCGCTTCATGGATCGTCAAGCTTCTCCTTCTTCGTGGCTACACCGTTAAAGCCTCTGTTCGTGATCCAAGTTTGTCTCTTTTCTCTATTCAATCTCATTCCAAAACAACGGATCTAATACTTTTCTTAGGTTTAGATAGAACATCTAATTTTTGTGAAATGATTAGAGATCTTTAGATCTAATATTTTTTGGATAATTCATTAATTATATATATGGTTCAATGATGCAGATGATCCAAGGAAAACAGAGCACTTGCTTGCATTAGAAGGTGCAGAGGAAAGGCTTCAATTGTTCAAAGCAAACTTGTTAGAAGAAGGCTCTTTCGATTCAGCCATTGATGGCTGCCAAGGTGTTTTCCACACCGCCTCACCATTCTATCACGATGTCAAAGATCCTCAGGTCTGTATGTGTGTGTGTGTGTCTTTCTCTCTGTCTACCTTATTCGCATTCTCTGAGATATGTTCTGTTGCAGGCTGAGTTACTAGATCCAGCGGTGAAAGGAACAATCAATGTTCTAAGCACTTGCTTGAAGACTCCTTCTGTTAAGAGAGTCGTCTTAACCTCATCTATAGCAGCTGTTGCTTTCAATGGCATGCCTCGAACACCCGATACCATTGTTGATGAGTCATGGTTCGCTGATCCTGAATATTGCAGAGCTGCCAAGGTGAATAAAAAAAACAACTTAGAGTTGCGTGATCACCAAGTTATCACTCTGTTTTTTTGTCTGAAACACTGTTTTTGCTTTTGTTAAAGCTGTGGTATGTACTGTCCAAGACATTAGCTGAAAACGCAGCGTGGAAGTTCGCAAAAGAGAACGATATGCAGTTGGTTTCGATAAACGCAGCAATGGTGATTGGTCCTCTTTTACAGCCAACGCTCAACACTAGTGCTGCTGCAGTACTGAGCTTGATCAAAGGTAAAGAAAAAGCATTTGTTTGATTCAGACGTTTACTAAGCTTCAACATTGGTTTACGTCTTCAGGAGCACAGACGTTTCCTAATGCGACATTTGGGTGGGTTAACGTTAAAGATGTAGCAAACGCTCATATTCAAGCGTTTGAGAATCCAGATGCTAATGGAAGATACTGTTTAGTGGAGAGAGTTGCTCATTACTCTGAAGTTGTTAACATTTTGCATGATCTTTACCCTGATTTTCAACTCCCTGAGAAGTAAGTCTTTCTTTTAATGTCAGAAACAGAGCAACTCTGTTTTTCTTTATAGAACTTGTTAGTTAAAGTCAAGAGCTTTTTAATGAATCTAATGAATTTTTAAAATTGCAGGTGTGCAGATGAAAAGATATTTATTCCAACCTACAAAGTGTCTAAAGAGAAAGCAGAGTCTCTTGGGGTTGAGTTTGTGCCATTGGAGGTTAGCATAAAGGAGACTGTTGAGAGTTTGCAAGACAAAGGGTTCATCAGATTCTGAGTTTCAAGCCAGAACCAGACTTGGATGTGTTTGTGTTTTCTCTTTTATTTCTATTTGGTGGTTGTTAATTTTTTTCCTTAATTTAAATCTGGAGTGCATGTTGCTTATTGACATTTTGAAAGTTTGTTTTTGCATCATTTGGGACTGATAGAATAAACTATAGCTTCTTCTCATTGAATTTGTATTTGCAGCTGATTGCCTAACAATTGATGAGTCTATCTATGTCAAGGAAAAGTGTCATTTTCGACCCCAACAATTCGTGTCGTGCCTTTTTATATCCAAACAAATTATAAGTGCAAAATTATACTTGAACTTAGTATTTATTTAAATTTTCGACCCAAACTTCAATCCGTAGCATTAAAAACTACCTTGACTAACATCACGTTAGTCAACCGTTATCTTATATATTTTTAAAAAATTGCGTTTGTGTTGTGAAACGGATGGTTTCGGGAATGCACATAAGTGGGTTTATCCATTTATCCATTCGGCCCATGTGTTACCTAGATGAGCCAGCCCACTTAGGACTTATCCATTCGATAATTAGGTCTTGTAGACAAGTCCCACATCGAGTATGAGATGGGGGATGTCGGCCAAAGCACTCATATATATATGTACCCCTTTTGCCTAAGATGAATAATACAACCAATACATTACACACAAAGTCTAAGGTTCCTAAACCTAATCGATATATCTCTCTCTCTAGCTTAGTAATTGGCGAGTAACCTCTGTCTAGGACGCGAGATTCACAACACGTTATCAGCACGATCCTGCTCTGAATCCAACAAGCTCGAGTCCTAACCAGAAGAACAACCAGCCGGCTCAACCCTACTCAACTCGCAACCCATAGCCGATTCAACCCTACTTCCAAATCGGCGATCCTTCTTCTCTCTTAGATCTATTTGATTGTTCTTGGTTTAAACCTAAGAACTAAGTTTTTGTATCTTATCTTTGGTTGATTGATTAAGGTTCCCAAGAGGAAACCCAATGAGAAAATCAAGCAAGGATTAAGGTATGTCTTCTAATTCATACTGAGGTTAATCGATTTCATTGTTTAGGATTGTTAGAATTGCTTCGGTTTGGTTTTTGATTTCTCGCCATAGATAAGCTTTACTAGGCTGCTAGATTCATGTCTGACGGCTGCAAATCGAAAACACCTAAAACCCTAATAGAAAAGGAAAACCTAGATTAATTCTAAATAGGAAAACCTAGTCTAAATAGGAAAACCCTAACCCAAAAAGGAAACCTAATCCAAACCAAATAAGGAAACCTATTCTGAAAAGGAAAACCTAATTATAAAAGGAAAACCTAATTCAGAAAAGGAAACTTTCCTAAAATAGAAACTTACCTAAAATTACCCGAACTTACCAAATTAGAAACTTTCCAAAAATGGAAACTTCCAGAAATGGAAACTTTCCTAAAATGGAAATATTCTTAAAATACCTAAACTTACCTAAAACTCAAACTTTCCAAAAATGGAAACTTCCAGAAATGGAAATATTCCAGAAATGGAAACTTTCCAGAAAAGGAAACTTTCTAAAAATGGAAACTTTCCAAATTTATAAAATTTCTAGGTCTAAACCTAAAACCCCTAGAATAGCTTAAAAGTTTGTTTTTTTATACTTTGGTCAATGATACTAGACCTATTGGTCGATGATGTTAGACCCTGGTCGATGATGCTAGACCTATGGTCAAGGATGCTAGACCATGAACCGCGAATGGTCGTTGGTACGAACCGTGCAGTACGGACGGGTCACGAACGCGGACGAAAGACAGGCACGGCCAGTCACGTACCATTAGGTACGAACCCGCGGTAACCCAACGAACCACGACCCGCGACTAAGGCATGAATCGCGGATGGAACATACCATGCGGTACGGACGGACCACAAACGCGGATGACGGACGGTACGTACCACGCGATACGACAGATCACGTACCACTCAGTACGAACCGCAGTGATCCGTACGAACCACGAACCGCGGTCATACCGTGACCATGAATGGTCGATCACCCGCACCATGCGGATAGACCAAGGTCATATACGGTCGATGATGCCTACCCTCTGGTACGGCTAGACCAAGATCCGTGACGATCGATGATACGTACCACGTACGTTAGACCACGGATGGTCGATGACCCGTATCAACGGACAGACCACGAACCACATGGGTCGATGGAACGTACCAGTACGTACGACCTGACCGTATACTTGTCCAATCGGTTTTCAAACGATTTTCAATATGATTTTATATGGACAAGATATGTGGTATGATAAAGTCCTAAACGATCTGAAACTCATTTTCAGATGCCAAACATCGCAAACCTAGACTTTGCACCCCTCACTGTCAAGGGAGACAATTATCTCCAGTGGGCACTAGATATTGAGATATCTCTCGGAGCCAAAGGCTTAGAGCACTGTATCGTTGAAGACAACGAAGCCAGTAGCAGAGAAAACTCAAAAGCCCTGATGCACATCCGGCACCATATTGAGGAGAGCTTGAAAGCTCAGTACCTCACAGTGAATAATCCATATGAACTATGGAAGGAATTCAAAATGAGGTACGACCACCAAAGGACCCTGGTTCATCCGGCGGCGACCTATGAGTGGGTACATCTTAGGATTCAGGACTACAAGTCCGTGAATGAGTACAACTCGGCCCTATTTCAAATAGTCTCACAATTGAGGCTATGTGGGGAAGTTATTACTGATGCACAGCTCCTTGAGAAGACATTCCAGACAATGTCCTCAAGCAACGTGTTGCTCCAGCAGCAATACAGACAGAAAGGTTTTAAAACCTATAGTGAACTCATTCACTGTCTGTTGCTTGCCGAGCAAAACAATGAGCTGCTACTGAAGAATAGTGAGCTTAGACCCCCGGGTACTAAGCCGATCCCAGAGGCACACAATGCCGAGCCTCAGGACGATACAGAGGCAAACCATGTCCGCTATGACCGTAAGGATCACAGTTACTCACGTGGACGAGAACGCGATCGCAGAGGTCATATGCGAGGACGTGGACGTGGTAGCCGAAACAAAGGGCGTCAAACCCCTTATGATCGTCCGGAGCGGTCCACTCATGGACAAGGCAAAGGCAAAAGCCCTAGGATAGCTTCAGTGATTCACGATCCTAAGTCCTCACCTTGCCACAGATGCGGAATGGATAACCATTGGGCAAAGACTTGCCGTACATCTAAGCATCTGGTTCGTCTCTATCAAGAGAGTTTCAAAGGCAAGGGAGCCGAGGCTCATATGGTATACCAGGATGATGAGGGGGACTATGATCACGATGATAGATATGATCCTAAAGATCATGACTCTGATCAAGGCAAAGATGATCCTATGGATCACGAAACTTCAGACATGTTGAAGTAATAAAACTATGAGATGTTTTGGTGTTTAGGCTCGATTTTAAAAAAAATTGTTTTTATTCTATGAAACCTTGTCATTCTTTTCATTTATAATATGCATGATTTAGATTATACTTTAAACTCTCTAGAATGAAAGGAAGTATGGAAACACTTGTGGTTGACAGTGGATCAAGCCACACTATCCTGAAGGATAGGGCATTCTTCGTTGATTTAACGTTGAAAGATGCCAATGTAAACACAATAGCCGGGGTATCGTCGCTTATAAAGGGCTACGGCCCAGCCTATGTTCTGTTGCCAAACGGAACACATCTAGAAATAGATGAGGCGTTATACTCTCCTGGTTCAATGAGAAGTCTTTTAAGCTTCAAGGACATTCGCAAGAATGGCTTACACGTTGAGACAACTGGAGAAGGAGCCAAAGAGTTCTTGAATATATTCGAACTCGACCATGACCGGAAAAAGGTCTTGGAGACGATACCAGCTATGGCCACTGGTCTTTACTATGCCAAGATCAGTGCGGTCGAAGCCAATGCTACTATAAGCAAAGAAATTAGACAGAATTTCAACTTATGGCACGACCGCCTTGGGCACCCTGGAACGGGGATGATGCGTAGACTAATTACCAACTCAATCGGCCATGACCTGAGGGGGAGACGGGTTATACCCAAACACCATGCTTGCACCTCATGTGCGCAAGGGAAACTCCAGGTCAGACCGTCACCAGTCAAAGTGTCAAAGGAAACGATCGGTTTTCTGGAAAGGATTCAAGGTGACATCTGTGGACCGATCAATCCACCTAGTGGAACTTTTAGGTACTTCATGGTACTAATTGATGCGTCCACAAGATGGTCACACGTGTGTCTATTATCCACACGAAATCTAGCCTTAGCTAGACTACTTGCCCAACTCATCAGGTTGCGAGCACACTTTCCAGACTTTCCTTTAAAGACGATTCGTCTTGACAATGCTGGTGAATTCACTTCCCAAGCCTTTTATGAGTATTGTATGTCCATGGGGGTGACAGTTGAACACTCCGTGGCACATGTTCATACACAGAATGGTCTAGCCGAATCTTTTATTAAAAGGATCCAGATGATTGCTAGACCTCTACTGATGAAAAGTAATTTACCGACCACTTCTTGGGATCATGCAGTCTTACATGCTGCAGAGTTGATACGCATCAGACCGTCCCATGAGCATAGATATTCACCATCCCAGCTCTTAACGGGTCGAGAGCCAGACATCTCCCATCTAAAGACTTTTGGATGTGCCGTTTACTATCCAATTGCTCCACCACTAAGAACTAAGATGGGAGCCCAAAGGAGGATGGAAATATATGTCGGATATGAATCTCCCTCGATCATAAAATACCTTGAGCCAACCACAGGGTGATTTATTTAAGGCCAGGTATTCGGATTGCCACTTTATGGAATCCGAGTATCCGACATTAGGGGGAGACAATAGCAGACTGGTGAAAGAAATCACTTGGAATAATACATCCATGATATGGCACGATCCTCGAACTCAAGCATGCGACCTTGAGGTTCAGAAGATTATACATCTTCAAGAGCTAGCTAATAAAATGCCTGATTCCTTTACCGACCCAAATAGAATGACTAAGTCTTACATTCCAGCTGCTAATGCACCAATAAGACTAGATGTCCAGAAAGGACATAACCAAGTTGCTACTGAGTCTGGGCCACGCCTCAAGCGTGGAAGACCAATTGGTTCCAAAGATAAGACCCCCCGCGTGACTAAGAAAAGTGCAAAACGAACCGTGGGCGAGGGGCACAAGGATCTGGTCGACGTGGTTGTACCATCCGTCCCGTGGCTCCGGGATATGGAGAAACCAGCGCCCAGACTCATTCCGGACGAGCCAGAATCCGCAGACATGAGCATTGGTACGAGTGCTGAGGTACCTAATGGGACTTGGGACGCCAAGGCTCAGGGTACTGAACCTCCGGACAATGAAGATATCTCAACTAATTACACCGTGTCTGGTAAACAATGGAACAGAAAGCATGTCGACATGAATGATATATTCGCATATAATGTAGCACTTGAGATCATCACGCATGATGATGAGGATCTAGAACCCACGTCCATACACGAATGTATGAGAAGAAAAGATTGGCTTAAATGGAAAGAAGCAATCAACGTGGAGTTAAACTCTTTTAAGAAGAGAGGGGTGTTCGGTCCTATTTTCCGAATACCAGATAATGTAAAGCCAGTGGGCTACAAATGGGTCTTTGTGAGGAAAAGAAATGAAAACGGTGAAGTCGTGAGGTATAAAGCCCGACTCGTTGCACAAGGATTCTCACAGAGACCGGGAATCGATTATGAGGAGACTTATTCTCCGGTGGTGGATGCAACGACATTCCGATTCCTGATTAGTCTGGCCATACGAGAAAATCTCGATTTACGGTTAATGGATGTAGTAACCGCATATTTATATGGTCCACTGGATAATGAAATATACGTGAAAGTACCAGATGGTATCGAAATACCTAAGCATGCTAAAGGTTCTCGTGAACAGCATTGCATTAAATTAAACAAAGCTTTGTACGGCTTGAAACAGTCAGGTCGTATGTGGTACAATCAGTTAAGTGAATACTTACTGAAAGAGGGTTACAAGAATGATCAAGTAAACCCGTGTATATTCATTAAGAAATCGAGCCGAGGCTATGTGATCATAGCAGTGTATGTCGACGATCTCAAAATACTTGGAACGGCCGATGAAATTGCCTCAGCAGTTTCTTACCTCAAACGAGAATTTGAGATGAAAGACTTGGGGAAGACCAAGTTTTGCCTAGGACTGCAAATAGAACATCTTAATGATGGAATCCTTGTGCACCAAAAGACCTATACTGAAAAGGTTCTTAAAAGGTTTAAGATGGATAAGTGTCATCCATTAAGCAGTCCTATGGTTGTAAGATCCCTCGGTCTGGACACTGATCCGTTCCGACCTAAGGGAGAGGATGAGGAGATCCTCGGTCCTGAGTATCCTTACCTTAGTGCCATTGGTGCCTTAATGTATTTGACTACTCATACTAGACCTGACATATGTTTTGCTGTAAGTCTTTTGTCCAGGTTCAGCTCATGTCCAACCCTAAGGCACTGGAATGGGATCAAACATATCCTGAGATATCTGCAAGGAACTAAGGATATGGGATTGTTTTACTCTAACCAAAACAAAGAAAACTTGATTGGTTTTGCTGATGCAGGTTTTCAATCTGACCCACATACGGCTAAGTCTCAAACCGGCTATGTCTTCACCTATGGTGGTACGGTCATTTCATGGAGATCAGTCAAGCAGACCATCTCGGCAACATCCTCCAATCACTCGGAGATTTTGGCCATCCATGAAGCAAGCAGAGAATGTGTTTGGTTGAGACTTATGACGCACCAGATACGATCATCGTGCGGGATCACAGATGAGAAAGAAGAACCGACCATCATCTATGAAGACAATGCGGCTTGTATCGCCCAGCTCAAGGATGGTTACATCAAAGGCGACAAGACCAAGCATGTTCTACCCAAGTTCTTCTTCACTCATGATCTACAGAAAGAAGGCGAGGTGAAGGTACTTCAGGTCCGATCCAGCGAGAATTCGGCCGACCTCTTCACCAAGGCATTACCAACTTGCACGCTCAAGAAGCTCATGTTCCAGATTGGTATGCGATCATTGAAGAGCCTTCAGTGATGATCACTTCAGGGGGAGTAATGCGGCTGTACTCTTTTTCCTGTCTATGGCTTCCCTTTTTACCACATTGGGTTTTGGGTTTACCATAGAGAGGTTTTAACGAGGCAGTATACCAAACGCATTAGCGAACCCAAGACGGTTATTGCATTCAGGGGGAGTGTTGTGAAACGGATGGTTTCGGGAATGCACATAAGTGGGTTTATCCATTTATCCATTCGGCCCATGTGTTACCTAGATGGGCCAGCCCACTTAGGACTTATCCATTCGATAATTAGGTCTTGTAGACAAGTCCCACATCGAGTATGAGATGGGGGATGTCGGCCAAAGCACTCATATATATATGTACCCCTTTTGCCTAAGATGAATAATACAACCAATACATTACACACAAAGTCTAAGGTTCCTAAACCTAATCGATATATCTCTCTCTCTAGCTTAGTAATTGGCGAGTAACCTCTGTCTAGGACACGAGATTCACAACAGTTTGCTGGGACTCGAACCGTGGTCCCGCGAACATAACCAAGCTCACTTACCACTGTGCTATGACACTTCTATTGTATAGTTATTAGATTGAAAACATGTATCTTTTGATTTGTATATTCTAAGAAAAAAAAAATTTTCTTAAAAATCAAAACTTAAATTTTAAATAAACAATGGACTAAATAAAAACTTAAGTTTTAAAGTAAAAAGTGTACTAAATAAAAACTTAAGCTTTGATTTTTATGCAAAATATAATCACTATTATAAGTAGATTTTTAAAATGGGATTTTTTTTCAAATAAACATTTTAAAGTTTTTGTCAAAAAATAGATCTCAAAAACAAATGACCAAAATAAACTTTTTTATTTTAAATTATTTCTTTATTTATTTATTTATGGGGTGAAGTTTTGGAGGTGAGATTTAAAATTTAAAAATAAATAAATAATTTAAAATAAAAAAAAATTATTTTGGTCATTTTTTAGATCTATTTTTTGACGAAAACTTTAAAATGTTTATTTGAAAAAAAATCTCATTTTAAAAATCTACATATAATAGTGATTATATTTTGCATAAAAATCAAAACTTAAGTTTTTATTTAGTACACTTTTTATTTTAAAACTTAAGTTTTTATTTAGTACATTGTTTATTTAAAATTTAAGTTTTGATTTTTAAGAAAAAAAAGTTTTTTTCTTAGAATATACAAATCAAAAGATACATGTTTTCAATCTAATAAGTATACAATAGAAGTGTCGTAGCACAGTGGTAAGTGAGCTTGGTTATGTTTGTGGGACCACGGTTCGAGTCCCAGCAAACGCAATTTTTTTAAAAAAATTTCAATACAAAACGACGTCGTTTTATATAAGATAACGGTTGACTAACGTGATGTTAGTCAAGGTAGTTTTTACTGCTACGGATTGAAGTTTGGGTCGAAAATTTAAATAAATACTAAGTTCAGGTATAATTTTGCACTTATAATTTGTTTGGGTATAAAAAGGCACGACACAAATTGTTGGGGTCGAAAATGACACTTTTCCCATCTATGTCAACCATTGATATCTGCTCATTACTATCACCTTTGCTCTATGCACAAATTGTTTTCACTATGAGGAATAAGTAACAACAATAAGACATTAGATGTCTTTTGAGATTCAAGTTTTATTCAACCAATAATATGATATTTGTGTGTTTTGCAATGTTACTAGAAAAAAAAAATCTAAAAGGAGGATAATCATTAGAGGATCCAGTTGCTATCATCTTTCATCTCTGATTCCTCCGACCATGTTTGCTGCACATTTTCCCACACAAATCCTTGATTTTCCTGCATATTCCAATACATTTTCAATATTCAAGAAACTGAAACTACTCTTCCATATTTGTATACTAATGTGCAACTGCTTGCCCTCTCGATCATCTCTTACCTTTGAGGTGAATTTGACAGTTGTTTTGCAGCATTTCCTTTCATTCCCTGCGATGTATATCCACAATTAAGGACAGTTCACTTTTATGTAGCATACTAAGACTTTTAGTTACCAGTTTGTTCCCATTTATCAAGCTTTACTATCCAAGTCCCAGGACTAGTCTCTGTTGCCAGAACCTGATCTGTCCAAACCCGAAACTTCTTGTCCTTTTTGTCTCCATGGTACTTCCCAAGCTCATCAATGGTGTCTCTGAGAGATTTTTCAGCACCAGATGGATGAACAAAGACACCACCAGGATGCTGATGGTGTTTTTTGACAAAATGGATAATATTATCATCGCTAATTAGTCTCTTGGATACAGTGAGATTTGATGATAAAGAGAGAAACAAGGGTTATATATACTCACACATGAAGCTTTGAGACTTGCTATGTATGCCTCACAGTTCTCAACTTCCCCTCTTCTCCATCTCTCATAGAACAAGAAAAAATTGACAATCTCATGACCCGGGTTCACATTATCCTCCTTACACTCTAAGAAGTCAGAAACATCTCTTGGAGAAAGATTTGGACCAAGCTTAAAATGACCAATAGCTTCTAAGATCCCACCAGCACACCTCTCACTCGCGTGGATTATCTTTGCATTGTCTTTCGCATTCTCGGCATACCACTCTAATAATTCCTCTTGAGAGTTGCTTACCTGTGATTAACAAGAGAAGATTTTAAAACATGAAAAAAATAACACCGAGATTCAGATGGTGAAAGCTAACCATGACACCATAAACATTAGGAATGGTGAATAGCTCGGTGTCGTTTCCAGAGTCACCACAGACAAGAGTTTTAACAGGAAGCTTCCCTTCAGCTTTGAGTTTGTTCAGAAGATAAGCAAGAGCTTGTCCTTTTCCTCCACCTTTTGGTAAAATATCTAAAGCTTTTCCTCCACTGAAAATGATTTTAATATCCAACTGAAAAACAAGACACCATCATGTAACATGTTGTTAAAGTAAACCGACAAGATTAAACAATGGTACGTACTCCACGTTTCTCCAACCGTTGGTATAGCTCCTTGGTCACTTCTTGAGCCTTACTCTTGTCAATGAAAAAGCTAACCTTGTTTGGTCTCTGATCACATTCTCTCTGCATCAAGTGATTGCACTTTGGTCACTTAACATAGAATATTTAACAATATATACATAGTGGTTATATAGTATTTGTTTTTGTTAAGCAGAAAAAGTAACCTGAAGAGTCAACTCAGGGAACTTGCTGGTTTCTTCTTGGACGATTCCTCGGTTCCATTTATTGTTCATGATTTCAAGCCAACTATCATCAGTAACCATGGAGTTGCCATAAGCTATCTCAGTTCCTACTGATGTAATGATAACATCAGGAGTTAATAACGGTCTCTCTTTCCTCAGCTTCTTGTACAAGGCTAGTGTTCTTCCTGTTGAGAAAACAAGAAGACAGTCGTGGCGAAAAGAGCCTTCCCATAATGAATTGAACCTCAATAAAGATAGATTCTCAGGATCATTATGATGATCAACCTTCAAGAACACATAAAAATACACATCAAGAATCAAGATTTAGAGCAAAAAAGAAGTTTGTTAATCGGCGTTTTATACCATTGTATCATCAAGATCTGAGACTATCATGAGGCGAGGAGGAGATGTTAGCCGCTCCATGATTACTGAAATCAAGAAACCAAGAAAACAGCGTCATGAAGATTGAATCGTTTGAATTGAAATATAAGATTCACTGAAATCAAGAACTGTGATCATCAAGAGCCATCAAAAACTCTTTAGTGATATAGCTAGAGCGTGTGAGGGAGATCCGAGATCAGAGACAAACCTTAAGAATGCAAAAGCACGATTTGGTGTAAGAAAAGAAGAAGCTTTTGTTATGAGAAATTGAGAGTGAGGGTAGAGCGGGGAAGAACAAGTCAACCTTTCCCTAAACTTTTATTTAAATTTTATTTTATCTTTTCTTCCACGAATTATCATTTTCTTTCTCCATTTTTGCAGGGAATATTCTCTTTTCCACGTCATACCTACTTATTTACTAAGGGCGTGACTGGTTTTTCCGCTACCACCCGCAAACGCAGCTTTTGCGGTTGGTAGCGATTGTTGGCGTTTTTGCAACAATCATACAAAACGCTATAAATCGTTTCAAATCGCTTCAAACCGCTATAAACCTCTAAAATTCAAAACCTCGTTCCAGCTAGCGTTTGCGGTTGCGGGAGAGAAAAAAAATATTTTTTTCCAAAAAACTATATAAATAAATAATAAAAAATATTCAATTGAAATTTTAAATTGAAATAATAAAAATATCAGATATATATATATATATATATATATATATATAATATTATATTTTAATTTATATTATAAAACTTTAAATAAAAATATTTCTATATTTTTTTAAAAAATTAATAGTATAATTTTGATAAATATAATTTTTATATTTATTATAATAATATGATTTTCAATATTTTTATAATTATATAAAAATATAAATATTTTTCATTTATATTTAACCACTTCTACATTTGGTAGTTAACCAGTCATAAGTATCCCGCAAACGTAACAATTTTTAACCTCTTTACCAGTCGTATAAATCTCTTAATAACGCATAAAACCGCAACCACCCGCATCCGCAAAAGCCCGTTACCGCAACCGCTGCGGTTACACCAGTCAGCCCCTTAATCAAATACAATCTAAAAAGTTTTTGTTTTCACTCAAAGAATGGCTTGATGTTATATGGAAACAAAGTTTCAACACCTCAGACAAGAAACAAAAACAAAAATCAGAACCACAAACAAACACATAGCCTACTTGAACCGAGACATCTAATATGTCTTTTTACAAGAAAAAGTAATCTTTTATATCCTCTGCAAATCTAAATATCCATTCATTCTTGGTAACTAATTGCATTTACCAAATTAGCCTCATAAAAATTAAAAGACATAAGAAAAAATTGAAAAAATTATGTTAAATCGTTCAATACTGCATTCGCGTTTGTCTCAGTTTTCGAAACGAGCTTGAAACCCCCAACGCGACCTAGCTCGAGAAGCTCTCCCAGCTCGAAAGCTCCTCCAGCTTGAGATTTATTTCCTCCGTCGTAGAGGTCGTCATCGAGTCCCCTGTCCATCTATGTTGTATCTTCCACCAGAGAGCTACAACGAGCTTCAAAGTCGGTAGGTTGAATGTAATTATTGTTGCCAAGCTCGGGAATGAAATGGAAATCTGCTTCGATTGAATTTAGATGTTGGGCATGGTATGTGGATCGATTAGAACTTGAAAGTAGTAGCAAATAGGTTGCATTCGTAGTGAACAGAAAGTAAGTTTAAGAACCAATAGGGGCTTCTTGCGATTGAACAACTAGTGAAACTAGTATTACTGATTATTGTAATATAACTACTAAAACTGGTATTACTGAATGAAGTTGCCTCTTTCAAAATTTTAAGTCATTATTTTGCTATGCATATTGAATGTTTTTCAATTGTTTTTCAGTAGATTATGGAATAGAATTAGTACGACTATGGACAACTAGTATTATTGATTAATTTTTTTACTTGTTTTGGTAGGATTCATTGAGAAACAATGTCATCATACATTTTAGATGTGAATGTCACATGTATAGTTTAGTATTGAAGAATACTACGAACGAGATAACTCTTTCAATACTAGAACCAAGGATATGCAAAAAAATCGCGTTAGATGAAAATGAGGTGAAGTTGAAATTGAGTTAATTTCACCGCTGGTTGGGTGTGATGAACATTTTTCAATTTCTGATGAGGAGGACCTTTGTGGTTATCTATCGGCAATTGATAAATAGAATCGTATATGAATTTTTTTATGTGGAGGTTATCAAAAGCTCTGAACTCCCCGATAAACTTTCGAGAGCGGGCAAACGAAATTCTTTAGGTATGAACTATGAGGTGTGGCATTCAAAGGATGATGATATTAAAGTTAAAGCCATTACTTTATATGCTAGCAACGAACTAGTAGAAAAAAAACTGAGGGGATGGAGGAAGATGTGGATGAAGATGGAAATGTGGATGAAAATGCAGATGAAAATGTGGATATCGGTATGGAAAACTCGGATATGCGTGATAAATATGTAGAGCTTCCACCTGTTGCAGAACCAATTAAGTTTATGGAGGCATGGGAAGACAGTTTGAATATGAAAATACAACAAGAGTTTCCTAATAAAAAAGCAGTGCAAGAAGTGGCAGAATGTTATGTGTTTAATGTGGTAAAATCAGATAAGAAGCGATTAGTACTAAAATGTCCTAAGAAGGGATCTAAATGGGGTTTACGAGCTTTGAAGTTTGGAAACACATAAATTTTCACTATTAGAAGGCACACCAAGATGCATACATGTTCTCGTGCTAACCAGAGTAAAAGCAACTCGAGGAGAAAAGGCACGCCACAGCTAGTTGCATCTCTATTGCATGACGATTATCCAGGAGAAATGAAAACTACGACTCATAAAACTATCCTTGATCTTGTTTGAAAAAAAATTGGATGTCAAGATATCATACTCTACTACATTGAGAGGTAAAAATGAAGTTGTGAGTATTTTGCGTGGCACTCCAGAAGAAAGTTATATGATGTTGTATTGTTATTTTTACATATTAGAGGTAAAAATGAAGCTATGAATATCCGGACCAAACGGATCAGATGACGAACATCTCCAAAAAAAATATTTGATCTGTGCCTATCCCTAATACATGTTTATATTATTTCCCATGCTTTTATTACAAATACTCTTTCATTTTTAAGAATTTTGAGATATCACGATTCAGAAAAAAAAATTATAGAAAAGGTAAGTAATTTTATATAGTGGATCTATAAAAAATTTAAGAAGTGTGCAGTTAAAATATTCCTAAAATTAAATGTGACTGTAGGTTGGATACAAATACATGTTACTTGTTTTATATTCATTACTTTTCTTATATTCGTTACTTGTTTCGTCTCTGTCTTAATTTTTTGAGTACTCCTTTTTGTCAATTCGGGCATTATATAGTAGAATTTAGATACTTAGAAGTAATTATGATAAAAATAGCTACTTTGCTTGGTATTATTTGTTACTTATCTAGAGAAGACATTTGTTATTGTAAAAAGTAAACAATGCTCATATATCGAAACATTCAAATTTTTTTGTTGTCTTCTTTTTCTCTATAATATGCACAAATATATTATTTATAGTAACTTACGTATTTTTTTTTATTTGAATAACCAAAAGAAACTCTATGGTCCATTTTTAAATAATACAAAGTGGACCGCACACATGTGCATGCATTAATATGATTCTTAGATTGATAGTGACTATGATTCCTCATAATCAATTGTTTTCGCTCATGTTCACATATCATATATGTGTACATAATCATTTTGCATATTTATATATAGTATTAAGTCGGTCATGTATAATTTGGTGGAAAATAAATATAGCAATAATATTATCACATTACAATTACATTAAAAATAATTAAATTAATTATTTGATCATACTTAAATAAAGAGAAATTCAAGATAAGATAGAGGATAGTTTAATGTTTATCACCACCATCACTCAAGTCTTGACAAGTGTACTGATTCAATTGCCAAAAAAAATTTGAGTTTAAAGTCAATAGTAAAAAATACGTTAAATAATGTTTTTGTTATATAGTTAAATAATAAGTATATAACATATTTTGACTATAACTCATTTACTTCAGTTTTCAGGCATATCAGGGTTCCACAACACCTAATTAAATTTGTCGAAAGCTGTAAGAATAATTAAACTTGGAGGTAAATCAAATAAGTCATATTAGTGAGGATTATTGGTAATTGGACCATAACTACAAAATAATTAATATCATTTGAGAATTTATTGTTACGCCAAAATCGCAATAAACAGATTTCAGTATCTTCAGATTGTTGATAACGAACTCGTTCTCGCTCAAACTGAACGGCAACTTTACTGTTTGGCATTCAAAAATACACTGAAATATTGCTATAGTAGTGAAAATGGAACCTAAATAATTTAAAATTTACAAATGAAATTATATACGTAACTTGACAAATATAAGTTTCTAAACTCACTATTTTCATTTTTAAGATTAGACAGAAAAATTAATTAAATTTGTAACTCAACTTCTAAAAAATAGAATTGTGGTTAACGTTGGCTTAAGTTTTGAGTTAACAAATTTATAAAGAGTTTAAGTCAAAGTTGTAACTCAACTACAACACATGTTAAATCAAACATGAAAAAAAAAAAAATTAATGCATGATTGGTAACATTTTTGACTTACAATCATAAGTCAAACTTAATCAAAGGTAACTCATATCACAAATCAAAGCCTATATATAACAAAAAATGTTATGACGATTTCTATTATACATATGTAGTACTATACAATGAGAATGAATGTACCTCTCATATTCAATAGAGAAACTCATAAAGCAAGATCGTTTTCCTATGTTTCCGACTTCACAACAAATTGAATTGGTGTACAACTAATTATCATGCTGATAACATTTGAAATAAATATTTTCATTAAACAAACATAAACATTAGAGTTGCTTTTTAAAAATTAACTTATATTATACTCACAAATATCAATTTTGAAGTCAAGTCTCATATGGATGATATCAGCGAATCTGGAAGGATAAAAGTAAAACTAAGAGGATACAAAAGGAATGTAATAAACATTGGTGGATATACATAACTTAAGTTTAAATATGTTATTGGTTTTGTACAACTTGTAATTGATTTTGGTCGATTCAAAGGATATAAGTTCATTTTTACTGTATAGAAAAATATAATATAAAAAATTAGTAATTATATAATAATTATGTTTGCCAATATATATAGAAAATGTACTTTTGATTAGGTAATTCAAAATGAAGATAGAATGGACAATCATCATATACTTCATCACTGGTCTTGTTTAGTTCTCCATCCAGACCAAACAGCTCCAATGATATATATTATCAAATTATGTATGTTAATATAAATATTTAATAGAATTAAATACAACTACACAACATATATTTACCAATTAAATACTCTGGATTAAGAAAATTTGATAAAATTTCCTCGAAGTTAGAACAGTAAAGATATATGTGGTCTAAGATGAGTAATAGTTGTATAAGGAAGAAACTAAATCTTGTATTTGTAAGGCATTAAAAGATTTAGAACATAGAATTCTTACATAAAACACATAATATAAACGATATGATGGAATAAACATAACAAACACTTATGTTTTGGTTCAAAATTAAATATAAGTATATAAAATGACAATAATAATATCAAGAATGTCTAACATTGTGTTCTCTTGGTATATGCTTGATCGAGAAATTTGGAAATAATTCCTTACATCGTCGAAATTCGTCCATATGGGTAATAAAAGCTGACCATTCTTTTGGTGTCGATACCATCTTCACCAGTTGAGAACAATATGTTGTGAAAGTCACCTCTTTGATATGTAGGGTTTTCATGCACTCCATAGCCCAAATTAGATCTTCACATTATGCATGTAAAGGTAATAAGCTTTGTCGGATGTTCATAGTCCCCATCATATGTGTATCTGAGATTTTGGTACAAAACCATCCTTGACCTGTAAAACGGTCTTGTTCTCTCCAAGCTCCATCACTATAACACCAATTGGTACCTATGAATGGCTAACTTACATAAGTAAATGATACCACTTCTTAGTCTTTTGCCTCTAAAATTTAAGTCTCAATCCATAAAGCTCTTTCAATTTCCGTTGTACGCAAGACTTCCTGTGGATTTTCGCTCTTGCTTTTCAGTTTTTTTCTTTTTTTTTTAAATCTCGTCATACCTATTCTTTTATATGTATCACCTGATCCTAGGAAAGTTATTGTACTCATAATATGTAATAAGTAATCCATATTGGTAAAAACTTATGGAGTTGGGAAATTTTCTAGGTTCGGAGGTTTTTGGGATAGAGCCAATGTCTAGAGCGCTGGTGAGAATTATGACATGATTAATGGATTCATCCTCCGCTCCACATATACTACATCGTGTGGCACATTGTATCTCAAGAGATTGCATTTTTTTATTAACCAGTAAGATACCAATATGATTTGCTAAACAAAATGCCATAACTTTGGTGGACATTTTAACTTCCATGCAAAGGTAATAAAACTTGGTGCATGGTCCATAAAAAAAAACAATTCTTTTATTTGGATACAGTCTTCCGTTATAACCTGATTTAATTACGGCTACTGAAGCCACCTACAAGAATATGGGTTAGAGACACGACTTATTGCCAAATCTTACATGATTTGTACATCATATGAATGAATGTATGCATTAAGAAAATTTGTGTTTCAAGAAGTATCCACCGGATTAATGAGATTTTCCACCTTTAGTGAATGATTTAAGTATTGTTCATGTTTTGGTATTGCTGACCTCGGACGATGAGCATGAATCAATGGATCAGTCCATACATAGATGGATTTTCATGTACCCACTTTTTGATTAACTCTTTTTAATTAGAGAGCTAGCTAAGCATATGCTCATCCATTCATATGATAGCGAGTATGACTTATGTTGATCCAAAAGATATAATTTCCTAAACTATCTTCCTTTAAACACATTTACAACATAGACTTTGGTTATCCATCATTCTCCATATTTGTTTTGCTAGTAAAATCATATTAAAATCTTTAGAGAAAATTACTCAAATATTATAGAAAATTGTTATATTACTAAAATAGCATACATCTTTTAAAAATTACTCAAATATTGGTAAACTCCTAGTAAATTACAATAAACATCCTTTGTTAGTTTTTTAAATTAACATTATTTATAATTAAAAATGATTAAAATTATTAACAAATCCACATCACTAATAATTGTAATCTACGTCACTAGTAACTCTGATCATATGATATGAAAGATAATCAATCGATGTTTTAAACTTCCGTTCTTAAAAAAACCTAAAATTTCCTTCCTACATTGATAAAACCCTCTACGCTTTGAGTTGACATCAGTGTTTTTTTCCGGAATCGTCTTCTCTGCAATATTTCTCCGACAAAATTTTTTTTTGAAATTTTCTTCTCTAAAATCGTCTGATATCGTTTTGTCTGGTATGTTTCGACGCAGTTTTTCGAGTTATTAATTATTTGATGGTTGAGTTATGTTTTATTTGATGGTTTGGTTATAATTTATTTGATGGTTGAGTTGTGATTTATTTCACGGCTGAGTTACTAGTTATTTGATGGTTGAGATATGATTTATTGGTGTATGTGCGTGTGAAGAAAATGATTATGAAGGAGGACTTAAATTTTTTTTTTCCAGTGGCAATGAAATGTTAACTCAGCCCTATCTTTTATATATCGTAGCCATGTCATTTACATAAATCAGTCATATCTCAAACATACCTTAAAATCGAAAAAATAGTTATATAGCTCAGCCATGTCATTTTAGATAACTCAGCCATGTCTAATTCAGACGTGTCGCTTTAGATAACCCAGTCGTGTCGTTTATATAACTTAGCCATACCTCAAATTCATATATGCTTGGCTTTTTGAATCCCTAAATCCTAAACAAGTTTTTAAATCATAAACTCTAAACACAAACTTTAAAATCTAACATTTTAACATCAAATCTCAAATTTAAACTTCAAATCTTAAAGAGAAAATCAAAAATTAATCTTTTCAAAATTAATCTCAAATCTTATATCAATACCCCAAGTCTTTAACCCTATACTCAAACCTTTATTCTAAACTCTAAACTTTAAACCAAAACTTTTCAAATGTAATACATCAAATCTTAAATTAATTATAATAAAAGTATGAATATATTTACATATGTACTTTACACTAATTATATATATATAGATCTTAAATTTAGTTATATATATACGTTACATAAATACATTTTATAAAATTTCTTATAAAAATGGATTCTAATCACTTATGTTAAAGTTATATATCATTAACTTTATAGATATAAATGATTGTTTAGTTTTTATATAAATAATTTTACTTAAGCAATCAAGTTATAATATTTAAACAATTATTAAATAAAAACAATTTTTGATTGGTTAGTTAATTTCGACCATTGATGATTTTAATCCAATGGTTATAACTCATTCTTTTGTTAATCCTCCTCCTTCTTTCTCATTGGCCAAATCTTTATTTACAAGGATAACTTTATCATCCATTGGATGAGATTTAATGTGACAGTCCAGATTTGTTAATCCCTCATTTTCTTAATCTGATGGCCCAAATTTGCAGATCTCTCCTTCTCTTTCAATCTCTCATTTTCTTATCTTCTGATTTTGTGTCTTGTTCTTAGTAAAGAAACTTGACAGTGGAGGCTCAAGAACCTTGATGGTGGTGGTATTGGCATTAACATTGTTGGTTGAGTGCAATGGAGGAAGCTGAAGAAGCTTGAGGGAGGTGGTCTCATCGTCAAAAATTTTGGTTGAAGGCGGCAGAGTTAAGAAGATTGGTTTAGTTAGGTTTATTAATTTTGGTTTGTCGTTACTATATTAGGTTTAGTTAGGTCATGACTTATGCTATGTTTATGTTTATATAACTCGGTCGTATTGTAATTGACTTATGTTATGTTTATATAACTAAGTTGTATCATTTACATAACTCAACCATATCGTTTAAATAACTGAGCCGTATAGTTTACATAACTCAGCCATATCATATTTGACTTTTGTTATGATTACATAACTCATCCGTGTATAGTTTACATAACTCAGCCATATTGGGCGGGAATTTTATCTCGCCACGCTTCGTGTTTCAATATTAGCTGAATTTAACCAAAACTTAGCCATAATTTAACCAAACTTGGTCGTAATTTAACCAAAACTCATCCATAAACTAAATGTAACTCAACCATATCGTTTAAATAACTGAGCCGTATAGTTTACATAACTCAGCCATATCATATTTGACTTTTGTTATGATTACATAACTCATCCGTATATAGTTTACATAACTCAGCCATATTGGGCGGGAATTTTATCTCGCCACGCTTCGTGTTTCAATATTAGCTGAATTTAACCAAAACTTAGCCATAATTTAACCAAACTTGGTCGTAATTTAACCAAAACTCATCCATAAACTAACTGTAACTCAACCGTAATACAAAAAAAAACTAAATCCATAACTCAGACATATTGTTGAAAGAAATCCATAACTCAGTCGTAACTAACTGTAACTCAACTGTAATACAAAAAACACTAGAATCCATACAACACTTTTACATCGGACAATTTTTCGCATTATGCCCAGAGATATACGACAAACATTCATGTACTTGGCAGCTGCGATTTCATGCACAGATGGTAATTTCTCGTGTTCGAAACGCCGACATGTTCACTTTCTCCCTTCAAAGTTCACAACATGCAAAGACTCCCAGAAGATCCGTAATCATTGAGTACCGACTTTGCGAGTTCGTCGTGTGTTGTTTCCTCATATATATATATGTAGAACTCTACACCCTCTACTGTCGGCGTTGAATACATATATGTTTTTCTTAACCCAGTTACTGAAAATAATAATTACCGGATCCATAAGATCTCAGAGAAAGATGAATGACCGAATAATAATGAAGGAGATATATGAACAAGATGAAGAAGAAGCCATGGCGTTTGTAACATAAACCCTAATTTGACGGTTGTAACGTTTGTAATGACATGTCAAATAAGAGCTGATGACATGGAAAATCGATAAGTCAGCCGCCAAACGAACACATAACTCAGCCTAAATAAATCAGCCGTCAAGTACAACGTAAGTCAGCCGCAACGTGAATATTATTACAGTAATTAATCTTTCGCTAATAAATCAGCCATAATTAGGCTGGAAAATATTAAGTAAGCCATATTGTCAAATAAATTAGCCGTCAAATGAATGTTATTCTAGTAATTAATTTTTCGCTAATAAGTCAGCCGTAATTAAGTTGAGTTTACTATTAATCAAGCTCATTACGACTGATTATATGTAACTCAGCCATAACTACCTCCCATAAGTCAGCCATAAATTTAGAACTTAGTCAGCCGGTCATTAAATCAGCCGGCAAAGCATAATTCAGTCATGTCTTAACTACAACTTAGGCAAATTTTCAACAAATCAGTCCACCGATGTATAAACCAGTCGTAACTTGTGTTCGTAAGTTAATTGTTATCTCATAAATCAGCCAGATTTTTGTAAATCAACTGTCATTAACAGCTGACTTATGTTTGTAAGTCAACTCATATCTCATAAGTCAGTTGTGTTGTTTAACTCAGCTCTAGTGTCACCATAACTCGGCCGTCATTATCTTCATAGCACTTTATGACTGATTTCATTAATACACGTCAACGATTTCTTATGTGATGTCGATTTTCTGCTTACATGACATTAAAAATGATGACATTCTTGTAAATACATTTTTTGTCAAAAAAAATACATAACAAATCACACTTTAAGTATTAAAAAATACTAATAATAGAAAAATTTATATAGTTATGATCATATGTCCTAATTTGTGTGTTGTTTATCTTTATGGTCACAAAATCCCAAACTCCCGTCGTCCTTGTTTCTACAATTTATCCCAAGAGTAGTAGTAAATATATTTTTAATATTACTGCTGCGCCATAAAAATGTGTAATTTACATTTGCCGGTTTCTTTGTTACTATTTTGGGAAGCCTGAAACACGACAAAATGATACTTTAAACTCGTTAATATCGAGTAAATTACTTTATTTCTGTTACTGCTCTCGTTATAATTGGTTTAATTGATAATCATTTAAGCAGTAAACCATCTACCATAACGATAAAATGATTAGCTTGAACTCGTTATCTTACTGGTTAAACCTTATAAATTTCTACAAAGGTAAGAAAAAGTCATTTGAAAGGGGATAATCAGCTCAACATAATGAAAATTAAGAAAAAGTCACATTTCATCATGGTTAAAAGGTTGTTTAACCATAGTTAAGGGGTTATTTAGCGGACATTAGGAGACACTCAATGGTCCCAAAGTTTCTGCAGATAACTCCCCAAGATGCATATGAGAACCCAACTTCTCCAGACATGAAAACTCGTTCTTCAATATAGGTACAAGAGAAAGCTTGTCTCCAGTGGTCAATAAAACCATCAGATATAGCAGCAACAAGAAGAAAAAATGACTGCATCAAGAACGAATCCGTTAGGATCTGCGTGCAGTGAATCAAAATTAATCAATGCAGTAACTAAAGCAGAGGAATGAAGAAACCATATTCTTGTTAAAATGTTAACTTCATACAATAGCAAAGATCGAAAACAACAGATCACACTCCTAGTGACAAAAAAAAAACTCAAGAATCGCCTGAAGTTAGTGAGAATAGATGAATCAACAACAGACATAAGGAACTTTTCAGACAGAGAGATCAAGAGATAGAGCTACTTTGTGCCATGTCAGGAGGTGGAAGAACAAGGGCAAAGCAGAGACGTTCACGCCACCTGAAATACCAAACACTGATGTCGTCATCTTCTTTCAAACCATTACCCTGAACGACATCGTTCCAGCCACAAATCAAAGCATAGTTCAAGGTTCCATTCCCTGAACCTTTCATCATCTCCCGTCTCATCAAAATCAAACCCCACTTTTTCTTCTGTTGATCCACTAGCACCGCCCCAACTCCGTTCTTTTCATCTTCTTCTGCTAAGATACTCAGCTCCACGGGGTTCAAGAAGTCGTTACGGATTAGGCTCTTGAAAGGCATTAAGAGACGGCTCTGCGCTGGGTCCACATCTGTACTGGTCAGCTTCTTCTCAAAGATGAGCCACGGGCCTTGGGTTACAGGGTGTCCTCTGGTTGCTTCCATTTCTTCCAATAAACTGACCAGACACTCCGGAGTATCTCTCCCTGTCCATGAAAAAGGAGGAGCCCTAACTTTCTTGGATTTACCCTTTCTTTCTTGCGGGGCACGTCTCTTTCTCCGGCTTGTCTTCTTTGTTAGGGTTGAAGATACATCAAAAAATTGAAGAGGGTTTGATGGGTCTTCTGTCTCAGAATCATCTGGGGTCTTGTTAAGGTCCAAAAGTGATGAAGAGGTAGAAGCTTCATTAAGGGTTTCATGGCTTTGTTGTTGTACTCCTGCAAATTTCTTCGACCGACTCCTTCTTTTCCTTGGGAACAAATTTAAGAATCTATTGTCGATGTCTTCTTCTTTTTCAGACAGAAGCTCTGTCTTTAATTTACGGTCTGCTTCTCTTTCTTCATAATATAACAGGACGGCTGCATCAACCAAGTTGCAGAAATTTCTTGAGCTTATATCTTTCTCCGCAACCGCCAGATGATCCTCGTAATACATACTCTTTGTGTTTTCCTCTCTCTTTTGCAACATAGTTAGGGTCTTAAAGCAAAACGAACGAGGAGAGAATGCTAATTGTTAGAGCCTAATTAATCTGATGTGATTTTATAAAGAAAGATTAGCCTCCGTATAGGGTATTGTTATCTTTCGAAACTCCTCTTTTTTACTTACTTGCCTCCCCCAGTTTTCCTTTTTTCTCGGGGTTTTAAAGTTTTCCTCTCTTTTTTTGCCCTAGGAAAATCAGTAAATCTGATACTTATTTGTTTTTAAATCTTTAAGAATCTTACTACAATTATCTCATAACGTTTAAAATTATTTTTTCGCCATAGCTGATTTTAAATAATATTATATTTAGTTTCTCCAAGATCTAATCATACGTCATCTATTAGGAAGTGAAAATCAGTGAGAATGCAAAAGTTGGGGGTTGTAATAACTACTCAGTGAGAATGCAAGTTTAAAAATTATATTCCTTTTCAAATTATATGATATTTTAGAAGGTTCATGTTGTTTTAAAATATAAGGTTTTTGTTACAGCAGGTCAGAATGGCACAGAACCAATAGAATACAAAGAGCGTGTGGAGATGTCCCTACGAATGGTTGCCTTTTTCATGGAAATGGGAGGAGAGGGCAAACAAGAGGAACACATAAGCTTACCAAACAGTTGATCTTTTTTTTTTGAGTTTCTTAATGTTTGACAACTACTATATTATTTCAAGTTCCAGTGTTTTACTCCACTTCAGTCTCGAACTTGAGCTGCCTTCGCTCCAGTTTCTGCACCACATTTTTCTAAATATGAAGAATTAGTTGTTTCTTTTTTCATTGGCTTAATCATGCACCAAGCTGCACGTAAGGTGGGCTTTGTCCGTTTATTATTAAGGTGTCTCCTAGATTTGAACTTGAACTGTCTTCACTTTATCATTGTCTATATGAATACGCTGCACAAACAATAACCATGAGCTTTATTTTAGCAAGGACATGCGTGGTTTTTATTGTGAAGTAAGAAAGCACTTTACAAAACTGTTTAATTAAAAGACAAAATTACTTTGTTAATACACATATAAGTATAACCTAAACGGTTTCAGATTAAATTAGTGATAAATAATTTTGTTTGAAAATATCATATTACGAAAAATATAATAATACTGAAGACCGCAAGGATTTTCAAGATCAGCCAACTCAACAGTAAACTCCGAGGTGAGTTTTCCAACTTTTGTATGTATACTCTTTCCGATGAAATGTTCATAAATAGTATAAGATATATTCAACTGCCAGATATATGTAAGACAGATGAAAATATAGTGAACAATTGGCATCATTAATTTGATTTACCACCAAAAAGCGATGAACCAAATAGTTTTTAAAATTCAAAAAATACATAAAACATATAAAATATTTTTTTCTAAATTTTACTAATAAATAATATCATGTTAAAATGTTAACTTCATACAATAGCAAAGATCGAAAACAACAGATCACACTCCTAGTGACAAAAAGAAAACTACAAAAAAACTCAAGAATCGCCTGAAGTTAGACCACAGTGAGAATAGATGAATCAACAACAGACATAAGGAACTTTTCAGACAGAGAGATCAAGAGATAGAGCTACTTTGTGCCATGTCAGGAGGTGGAAGAACAAGGGCAAAGCAGAGACGTTCACGCCACCTGAAATACCAAACACTGATGTCGTCATCTTCTTTCAAACCATTACCCTGAACGACATCGTTCCAGCCACAAATCAAAGCATAGTTCAAGGTTCCATTCCCTGAACCTTTCATCATCTCCCGTCTCATCAAAATCAAACCCCACTTTTTCTTCTGTTGATCCACTAGCACCGCCCCAACTCCGTTCTTTTCATCTTCTTCTGCTAAGATACTCAGCTCCACGGGGTTCAAGAAGTCGTTACGGATTAGGCTCTTGAAAGGCATTAAGAGACGGCTCTGCGCTGGGTCCACATCTGTACTGGTCAGCTTCTTCTCAAAGATGAGCCACGGGCCTTGGGTTACAAGGTGTCCTCTGGTTGCTTCCATTTCTTCCAATAAACTGACCAGACACTCCGGAGTATCTCTCCCTGTCCATGAAAAAGGAGGAGCCCTAACTTTCTTGGATTTACCCTTTCTTTCTTGCGGGGCACGTCTCTTTCTGCGGCTTGTCTTCTTTGTTAGGGTTGAAGATACATCAAAAAATTGAAGAGGGTTTGATGGGTCTTCTGTCTCAGAATCATCTGGGGTCTTGTTAAGGTCGAAAAGTGATGAAGAGGTAGAAGCTTCATTAAGGGTTTCATGGCTTTGTTGTTGTACTCCTGCAAATTTCTTCGACTGACTCCTTCTTTTCCTTGGGAACAAATTTAAGAATCTATTGTCGATGTCTTCTTCTTTTTCAGACAGAAGCTCTGTCTTTAATTTACGGTCTGCTTCTCTTTCTTCATAATATAACAGGACGGCTGCATCAACCAAGTTGCAGAAATTTCTTGAGCTTATATCTTTCTCCGCAACCGCGAGATGATCCTCGTAATACATACTCTTTGTGTTTTTCTCTCTCTTTTTCAACATAGTTAGGGTCTTAAAGCAAAACGAACGAGGAGAGATTGCTAATTGTTAGAGACTAATTAATCTGATGTGATTTTATAAAGAAAGAGTAGCCTCCGTATAGGGTATTGTTATGTTTCGAAACTCCTCTTTTTTACTTACTTGGTAACCAAGCCTCCCCCAGTTTTCCTTTTTTCTCGGGGTTTTAAAGTTTTCCCTTTTTTTTCTCTAGGAAAATCAGTAAATCTGCTAATTATTTGTTTTTAAATCTTTAAGAAATCTTACTACGATTATCTCGTAACATTTTAAATTACTTTTTTGCCAAAGCTGATTTTAAATAATATTATATTTAATTTCTCCAAGATCAAATCATACGTCATCTATTAAGAAGTGAAAATCAGTGAGAATGCAAGTTGGGGTTGTAATAACTACTCAGTGAGAATAAAAATTATATTCGTTTTCAAATTATATGATATTTTAAAATATAAGGTGTTTTGAAATTTTAAGATATTTTTTGAAATTTGAAGGTTAACTTTAAATTTATTGAAAACTGTCAACCAATAAATTTTACAATTTTTTTTATAATTGGTTGAATGATTTTAAAATTATATCTTTGAAAGTATTTTCTAGATAAATGTAAATTTCGTAATCTTTGTGTAGTAAGCCAAAACATCATCTATTAAAAAAGAGAGGAAATATTAATTATCGCACCAAATTTTAGCAAAAAAAAAAAACTATTTATTATCGCATATCTTACAATACTAAAAGTTCTAAATACTCAGTGGAGAGAGTCGGCACATGAGATTAAAAATTCGTCCAATCAAAACATCCCTTCCTGCCACGTCATACTAGGAAATCCACATGTCCTACGAGACCTAATGTTAAGAGAGTCGTCGTCTGTGATTCTTCCTTTTCCTCTGCGTAGTTCCGATTCTCAGCGTTTCTCCATTACTGTCTGTTTCTCCACACTTAATCATTCATTTGTGTTCTTTAATTCTCTCTTAATGATCTAACCTTCCAACTCCCTCTCTATTTATTCCTATATAAACCACTTCCTCAGGGGAGACCTCTATTGTAAGATCTGAAACGATCTTCAACTTATATGTGTTGTATTTGATGCATATAATTGAGCTCATTTTCTAATTTCACTTTATTAATTTTCAAAACCACTATCGTTGTTTAGAATCGGGTTTAAGAAACTTAGGTAGAAAATTAGCAATCGTATAAACACCAAGACAAACGTAGAACTATAAATTATTTTTTTTTGTTTAGCTTACGTTGTAGTTCTTCTATATTTTGCCTACTCATTTGTTACTTTTATAGGTGATCTCCATTGAAAAAAGTTTATGTTTACCTGAACAAGATGAATCAGGTAAAGGATTGTTTTTCATGTTTCTCGAAAGCTACGAGAGTCACTCATACTCTGAGAATCAGGTAAAGGCTCTGTAAGTTTAATGTCTCCAAATCTCTGTCAAACATATATTTATGTACAATATCTTAATATAAAACTGGCTTACAAATTATGTATACCCAAACTTCAAACTAGGAATTAATTGTTTATACCCAAACAAACAGGTCAATGGAATATAGTAGGCTTAAGGCGAGGGTTGGTCTTTCAGAGAGGAACCAAAGGTACTGATACATTTCAGGAATGAACATGTATAAATAATGTTCTAATTCTCTTCTCTTGAACATTATCTGAGAAAAGATTTAGAAACAATTAGCATAAGGGAACTCCAGAATCTGGACTAACAACTGGACACGTCTTTGAACATATTTGCTCCAGAAAAGTATGTATGTAAATCTTCCTTATGGGCACATACACATCCACACATCTCTGTAAGATGTTTGAGTTTGTGCAGATATAATTATATGCCTAACTATTGTAAGTGATTTAGAAAGATTCTTCTTTATAATTAAAACTATGGTTATAAGTCATGATATAGTGTTTGTCTCATGTGAATGAATACAATTTTGACTCATTGGTGCAATCAACTTCTGTACGAGTCCCTCAACCTCCTTCAAAGAAAGGTATGTTAACACCACTTTATCTCTGAAGTTGTGAGTATGTGCGACTTATGTAAGCGGGGATGCCAACACCAGGACAGCTCTCATATTGGAAGACTTTAAACGCATGAGGGATTTAGGGATGAATTTTTTTACCGGTGGGCTACATGCATGTGTCCAACCGAGTTCAGGGAGGAGCTTGCGGTGCATTACTTGCGTGGGGAGGCACATATATGTGTGTGTCAGTGTGGTAAGGAGTATGCATGTTGGATATGAGATCACTTGGGAGACCTTTAGAAAAGATCTCAGTAGGGAAGTATTTTTCGCATGAGGCAGTGAATAGTTTGGAGAGATCCTATTAGGATCTTCGTCAGGGCACCATGTCAGTTAGGGAGTATGAGCGAGAGTTCAACCGCTCAGAAGGTTTCCAGTGATAGAGACTGGAGAACAAGCTGCGGTTAGCAGATTCTTGGATTGATTGAGAGCTGATATACAAAACTGATGTGCAATACCGGCATATGGTAGCTTGATTGAGTTGGTTGAGAAATCAGTCAAGATGGAGGCCGGGCTTTTGGAGAAAGAAAAGCTCCTGAAAAGTTCTCAAGCCAAGACGACCAAGGGAGCAGATTTTCGTGGTGGAGTCAACAAATGTAGGAGGTGTGGTCAGCGAGGTCATTATGCATGGGACTGCACAGCTCATTTGGTTGGAGGACAACAAGGTAATCAAATCAAGGAAATTTTCCACCACCTCTTAAGAAGAAAGCTGTGGGACCTCGGGTGTTTATTACATCAGGTCAGAATGGCACATAACCAATAGAATACAAAGAGCGTGTGGAGATGTCCCTAAGAATGGTTTCCTTTTTCATGGAAATGGGAGGAGAGGGCAAACAAGAGGAACACATAAGCTTACCAAACAGTTGATCTTTTTTTTTTTGAGTTTCTTAATGTTTGACAACTACTATATTATTTCAAGTTCCAGTGTTTTACTCCACTTCAGTCTCGAACTTGAGCTGCCTTCGCTCCAGTTTCTGCACCACATTTTTCTAAATATGAAGAATTAGTTGTTTTTTTTCATTGGCTTAATCATGCACCAAGCTGCACGTAAGGTGGGCTTTGTCCGTTTATTATTAAGGTGTCTCCTAGATTTGAACTTGAACTGTCTTCACTTTATCATTGTCTATATGAATACGCTGCACAAACAATAACCATGAGCTTTATTTTAGCAAGGACATGCGTGGTTTTTATTGTGAAGTAAGAAAGCACTTTACAAAACTATTTAATTAAAAGACAAAATTACTTTGTTAATACACGTATAAGTATAACCTAAACGGTTTCAGATTAAATTAGTGATAAATAATTTTGTTTGAAAATATCATATTACGAAAAATAATAATACTGAAGACCGCAAGGATTTTCAAGATCATTAACAATAGCTGCCAACTCAACAGTAAACTCCGAGGTGAGTTTTCCAACTTTTGTATGTATACTCTTTCAGATGAAATGTTCATAAATAGTATAAGATATATTCAACTGCCAGATATATGTAAGACAGATGAAAATATAGTGAACAAGGTTAATGGCATCATTAATTTGATTTACCACCAAAAAGCAATGAACCAAATAGTTTTTAAAATTCAAAAAATACATAAAACATATAAACTATTTTTTTTCTAAATTTTATTAATAAATAATAACATGTTAAAATGTTAACTTCATACAATAGCAAAGATCGAAAACAACAGATCACACTCCTAGTGACAAAAAGAAAACTAAAAAAAAACTCAAGAATCGCCTGAAGTTAGACCACAGTGAGAATAGATGAATCAACAACAGACATAAGGAACTTTTCAGACAGAGAGATCAAGAGATAGAGCTACTTTGTGCCATGTCAGGAGGTGGAAGAACAAGGGCAAAGCAGAGACGTTCACGCCACCTGAAATACCAAACACTGATGTCGTCATCTTCTTTCAAACCATTACCCTGAACGACATCATTCCAGCCACAAATCAAAGCATAGTTCAAGGTTCCATTCCCTGAACCTTTCATCATCTCCCGTCTCATCAAAATCAAACCCCACTTTTTCTTCTGTTGATCCACTAGCACCGCCCCAACTCCGTTCTTTTCATCTTCTTCTGCTAAGATACTCAGCTCCACGGGGTTCAAGAAGTCGTTACGGATTAGGCTCTTGAAAGGCATTAAGAGACGGCTCTGCGCTGGGTCCACATCTGTACTGGTCAGCTTCTTCTCAAAGATGAGCCACGGGCCTTGGGTTACAAGGTGTCCTCTGGTTGCTTCCATTTCTTCCAATAAACTGACCAGACACTCCGGAGTATCTCTCCCTGTCCATGAAAAAGGAGGAGCCCTAACTTTCTTGGATTTACCCTTTCTTTCTTGCGGGGCACGTCTCTTTCTGCGGCTTGTCTTCTTTGTTAGGGTTGAAGATACATCAAAAAATTGAAGAGGGTTTGATGGGTCTTCTGTCTCAGAATCATCTGGGGTCTTGTTAAGGTCCAAAAGTGATGAAGAGGTAGAAGCTTCATTAAGGGTTTCATGGCTTTGTTGTTGTACTCCTGCAAATTTCTTCGACCGACTCCTTCTTTTCCTTGGGAACAAATTTAAGAATCTATTGTCGATGTCTTCTTCTTTTTCAGACAGAAGCTCTGTCTTTAATTTACGGTCTGCTTCTACTTCTTCATAATATAACAGGACGGCTGCATCAACCAAGTTACAGAAATTTCTTGAGCTTATATCTTTATCCGCAACCGCGAGATGATCCTGGTAATGCATACTCTTTGTGTTTTCCTCTCTCTTTTGCAACATAGTTAGGGTCTTAAAGCAAAACGAACCAGGAGAGAATGCTAATTGTTAGAGACTAATTAATCTGATGTGATTTTATAAAGAAAGAGCAGCCTCCGTATAATTGTTATCTTTCGAAACTCCTCTTTTTTACTTACTTGGTAACCAAGCCTCCCCCAGTTTTCCTTTTTTCTCGGGGTTTTAAAGTTTTCCTCTTTTTTTTTTGCCCTAGGAAAATCAGTAAATCTGATACTTATTTGTTTTTAAATCTTTAAGAATCTTACTACAGTTATCTCATAACATTTTAAATTATTTTTTCGCCATAGCTGATTTTAAATAATATTATATTTAGTTTCTCCAAGATCTAATCATACGTCATCTATTAAGAAGTGAAAATCAGTGAGAATGCAAAAGTTGGGGTTGTAATAACTACTCAGTGAGAATGCAAGTTTAAAAATTATATTCCTTTTCAAATTATATGATATTTTAGAAGGTTAATGTTGTTTTAAAATATAAGGTGTTTTGAAATTTTAAGATATTTTTTGAAGTTTGAAGGTTAACTTTAAATTTATTGAAAACTGTTCAACTAATAAATTTTACAATTTTTGTTATAATTGGTTGAATGATTTTAAAATTATATCTTTGAAAGTAATTTATAGATAAATGTAAATTTCTTAATCTTTGTTTAGTAAGTCAAAACATCATCTATTAAGAAAGAGATGAAGTATTTATTATCGCACCAAATTTTAGCAAAAAAAAACTATTTATTATCGCATATCTACTAATACTAAAAGGGCAATATACTCAACACCTAAGATGCCCACGTCAACAATTAATTACAGCCAATAAAAAGGTTTTATTCTGCCACATCGTAACAGATTCAAATCAACAATTATAAATATCTGACGACGTCTCTAGGCCTATAACAATTCTTAAAAGCCGACTTGAAATCCATCTCAGCAAAACCTAAACTCACGAAAGCAATTATCAGTCGACTTCTTTGTTGTCGTTTGGAATCAGTGCATTTTGCCGTTATCACATCCCACTCTCCATCATTCAATTATGTTGTTAACTCATTCCTTGATGGTTTCCGTTTAATTCCCTCTGTTTCTCCTCCCTTATAAATCACCTCATCGAATCTTCCATCCAAGCAAACTCTACAACCTCCAAAGAAAAACTACAGCTATTTCTTTTCAATCTACCGAATCTTCCTTGCCCACCATTTAGATTAAAAATTGCCCTGCTCAATACAGTGACAACTCTCTCTCTTCAACTTCCCCTGCGTCTCCATATATACGAACACATCAAATGGGGCTACAAAATCCACCGTCGCTATTGAGTGCATGATCAAACCGGAGGTGACGAGAAAAAACACTGCCAGCATCACTGTCACCACCATTCTATTAGGCTAGCAACTTAAGTTCCATTTTATTACTAGATCTCATGGCCTATCTTCCATGGATTAGTCAAAGCATTCGATTGAAAATTATAAAATCAGCATTACAGTCTGAAGTATTTAGGAGTTTAATAAATCGACTCTACTAACTTGCATAGTTATAATGTGGCTAAGCGATGTTACCAGAAAGCTGTTTTTTACTAGAGATTATCATTTCAGGATGGGGATGATAAAAATGAGAAGACCAGAAGTCAGGGACATGGAATCGAAAAAATCAGCAACGGTAAGCACTACTTTCTTTAGAGAAAAATCTATCTACGTGCCACAATGGAAAGTGCTAATGAAATTTTGAGGCCCATTCTTTTTAAAAATTTTGCCACATGACGTGGAACCTCACCATCATCATCTTTCCATCATAAATAGTACCATCATCCGGTGGAGCTTTAAAAGCTTTTGCCTTGCCCGGGAATGCCGGATGGGATGATTGTGTACACAATGGGGCATGGTCATCCGCTTTCTCCTCCAATGTCTGCTCAAACCAGTCATGAAGTTTAATCAGTTTCTCATCTATGAGCTGAGATGTGTGGGATTTTGGTTTCCTTTAGACACTCTGCAAGTACTCTGAATCCTTTTTTGGGTATTGTAGCTTTTGTGCACCTCACTGTATCTTCACTTGTGCACTTCACGCAAAGGCTATACACTACCCAAACGCTTACATCTACGGAACTTATTAAAAGACCTGAAGACGAAAAAACATTTAGTGCTATACAGAAACATCTCATTTTTCAACTGCCTTCTGGTTCTACTTTTATTATTCCTACGAGGCAAATGCATTAAAATTTAAAACTGTGATATATCATCTTGATCAAGCCATTGGTTATGACCTGCCCTCTCTGTCCCCATTTTTTCTGCATCCTTACACTGAATGTTAGTTTCTTCTTGGGTGAAAGTTTCTTCACTTTCTCGGATATGTAAATTAATATCAATATTTTTCTGACCATCCGGCAGAACTAAATGAACTATGTCATTATATAGCCACATCTGTATACTATATTAGTGAACTTCTTACCACATTAACAATATAATTTATCTATCAACATGTATCAGTTAATACACAAAAACTAAAATAGCTAAAAATATACGCGTGTATAAACGAAGAATTTTGTTACAATGAAATTATGAATAAAGTCGGCATGAAAATCATAATATATAAGACTATAGAAGACTATATTTAAAAATAAAATAATAAGATTTTAAAAACATTCCACAATTAATATAGTAGAAGACTATATTTAAAAATTAAATTTACAGTTATAAAGAATTATATTAATAACTTGAATAGTTATTGGCTTGATCAAGAAGTATTTAATTACAGAAATAGTTTACTTATTTAAAACAAATATACTATATATAATATTTTAAATATACATATAAAACACATAGGTACAAACGGCATATTGGCTATTTTCATGTTTAGTGTTTAGACCATCTCTAATGTACATTTCCGCATTTTTATTTTTGTAAATAATTTAACTCTAAAATAGAAATGTATTTCTTTTGAATGTATTTTTTTCATTTTTGCCTTTAAAGTATTCTTAAAAATTCTAATTTAAATTTTTAAAATACCTTATATTCAAGAAAGTTAACCCTATTTAATTTTAATTTTTACTAGATTTTCATAAAATTATGACCTTGTTTACACTAAAGTTTATTTAAAAGATTATTAGGTAAGTAAAAATGTGATTATATTTTTACAAAAACTGTATTTCCATACAAAATACATATTTTAGTTTTAATTATAAAAATTTGAAATTTCAAAGAATATTTAAATATTAAAAATTATAATTTTATAATAGAAGAATGTTATTTTTTTCTTCTATAAGTAGAGATAAAATAGCAATATCTATTTTATAAGAAAAAATAAAAATAGATTAAATTTTTTTTTCTTTTACTATAATACTTAAAAATGAATATCACAATGAGTTGGAAATGCTCTTAGTCATACTACTCCTTTTTCTTGGGAAATTTCATTTATACTCTAAATTGATATCACTTTGTAAGTTTACCTTTAATGAATGATTATTTGCAAAAATAACTTAAATTTTTAATGAAAATAGTCTTAGTTAATTTTTCTAAATATTTATAAAAAAATAGAAATTCAATCTCATCCCTTTAACATTAAACCCTAAACAATAATTACTAAAGTGTAAACCCAAATGTTAATATATTTTTGATAGTGTGTATTTTTTAAAGTAATACTTAACTTATGCTATTTTTGGCAATTTCTTTTTTTTGTTACCTTATATGTAACATTATTTTTAAATGAACATTAGCTACATATATTTTCTACAAAAACATTAGTTACATATACAAGACCTCCATTAAAGTTAATATTTATATTTACAGCAATAAAAAACGAAAAACTATAAAATATAAAGATTTTTTAAATAGATTTTTTTTTTAAAAATATAAAGTTAATATTGGAAAATAGATTTGAAAAAAAATGTTAAACATAAATAAATTATAACATGGTAAAATAAACTACAAACAAATTAAATTACAGAAAATATTTTAAACAATACAGGTGTGTAGAATTAATCCAACAATACATTCAAAGTTACAAAGTGGTTGCCAATTCTATAAACAATATTTTCTTTTTTCAATTATATAAATAACTTTCATCCATCCATCCTCTGTGCCTAAAATTCTATAGATATTGTTAGATGCTACAGAAGAAAAATAAGATAAATATATAAACACATAAATATATTATTACAACACAATGTACAATAGATATGTGGAAGTCAACAACTTAATGAGTTAAAGTTTTAATTCGCATCTACTTTTTTCTTCCGCGGTATAGTATTCATACTTTTAGTTTTAGGAATCATAATATGCAACAAATTTTAAAGTAAATACACATTCGTGTTTCTCAACTAAATAGAAAAACATTTTTAGAAAAAAACACTGGAAAATTATGTGTGAACATTAAATTACCAATCTTACTTTAATGAAAAAAGATAGCAAGGAAAATTTTACATTTAAAAAAATATATTAAAACATGAAATCACAAAAAAATCCTTACAATTTGCGTAAAATACTCTATCCGTTTCATTTTAGTTGTGGTTTTAGGTTTGTGCACATAAATTAAGAAAATTTAATTTTGTGTATTTTTCAAATAAAAATATCATTACTTATACACCAAACCACATTTCAACCAATAAACAAAATATAATGACATGTAAAGTCAAAAAAAATTGCATTGAAATTATAAAACAATACTTATTTTGAAAGAGAAATTTTACTTTACAACGAAAACTATATTGAAACGAATATAGTAATAATTTATTAAAGTCAAAACAAAAGATTTAACCTACATAATCTATCTAAATTTTTGGTAATCCAAATTACAATAAATAAAAACTAACAGTACATTCATATACCAATTTAAATTATCCAAACAACCGCAATACTCAATGTAAAAGAAAATATACCTAAAAACATTCATACATATTATTTCCGAACTTGCAGTCAGTTGTTATGTCCGCCCACTTACAACACATATATATTATTTAATATTTTAAATAAATTTTGCGTTTAATCATTTTAATTTTAAAAGATATTTAATTTTGTTAGACAAGTACATAGCATGAATAAATAGATCTTAAAATTCAAATGTGAAAAGTTATTATAGGCTTTCTTTAGAAGATTTAAATACAAATCAATCAAATATAATAAAAATACAAAAAAATGTTTTAACTTAAAATTATTTCCCTGTTTGACTTTTGGTGTCTCTATGTATAAGATTAACAATCACCAAATTTTAAACAATTGCAAAACATTAAAGATAAAAAATGAAACATTTTGATAACAATCATTAAATCAAACATCCAAAAGGTCAAAGGGGAGTTGCATTATCATTATTTCTTGCAAATTAGTTTTCTTAATAATGCATGAAAGTTTTTAAGCAAAAAAAAAATAATGCATGAAAGTTATTACTCACTTAAACATCATGTACAAGATTTTTCTTCACATTTTGCTATAGATGTTATTAGTAGTCTAGAAGAAACAAAATAATCAATCTACAACACTTAGAAGCATAATGAAAAATAGAAAGAGCATAAAAAGACCAAAGACATATTTAAGATAACAATAATATTGAAAAGAACAATTTATCTTTACCTGATTATTACTGGAATTTTTTTGTTACTGATTCTAAATTATTCAAAACTATCAAAAGTATATATGAATTGAAAATGAGTTTATAATATATAATCCGCGCGTAGGGCGGATGAAAGATCTAGTCTTACAATACTAAAAGTTCTAAATACTCAATGGAGAGAGCTGACACATCAGATTAAAAATTTGTCCAATCAAAGCATCCCTTCCTGCCACGTCATGCTGGGAAATCCACATGTCCTACGAGACCTAATGTTAAGAGAGTCGTCGTCTCTGATTCTTCCTTTTCCTCTGCGTCGTTCCGATTCTCAGCGTTTCTCCATTACTGTTTGTTTCTCCACACTTAATCATTCATTCGTGTTCTTTAGTTCTCTCTTAATGATCTAACCTTCCAACTCCCTCTCTATTTATTCCTATATAAACTACTTCCTCAGGGGAGACCTCTATTGTAAGATCTGAAACAATCTTCAGCTTATATGTGTTGTATTTGATGCATATAATTGAGCTCATTTTCTAATTTCACTTTATTAATTTTCAAAACCACTATCGTTGTTTACAATTGGGTTTAAGAAACTTAGGTAGAAAATTAGCAATCGTATAACCAAGACAAGCATAGAACTATAAATTAATTTTTTTTGTTTAGCTTAGGTTGTAGTTCATCTATGTTTTACCTATTGCTTTGTTACTTTTATAGGTGATCTCCATTGAAAAAGGTTTATGTTTACCTGAACAAGATGAATCAGGTAAAGCATTGTTTTACATGTTTATCGAAAGCTACGAGAGTCACTCATTCTCCGAGAATCAGGTAAAGGCTCTGTAAGTTTAATGTCTCCAAATCTCTGTCAAACATATATTTATGTACAATATCTTAATATAAAACTGGCTTACAAATTATGTATACCCAAACTACAAACTAGGAATTAATTGTTTATACCCAAACAAACAGGTCAATGGAATATAGTAGGCTTAAGGCTAGGGTTGGTCTTTCAGAGAGGAACCAAAGGTACTGATACATTTTAGGAATGAACATGTATAAATAATGTTCTAATTCTCTTCTCTTGAACATTATCCGGGAAAAGATTTAGAAACAATTAGCATAAGGGAACTCCAGAATCTGGACTAACAACTGGACACGTCTCTTGAACATATTTGCTCCAGAAAAGTATGTATGTAAATCTTCCTTATGGGCACATACATACACATCCACACATCTCTGTAAGATGTTTGAGTTTGTGCAGATATAATTATATGCCTAACTATTGTAAGTGATTCAGAAAGATTCTTCTTTATCATTAAAACTATGGTTATAAGTCATGGTATAGTGTTTGTCTCATGTGAATGAATACAGTTTTGACTCATTGGTGCAATCAACTTCTGTACGAGTCCCTCAACCTCCTTCAAAGAAAGGTATGTTAACACCACTTTATCTCTGAATTTGTGAGTATGTGCGACTTATGTAAGCGGGGATGCCAACACCAGGACAGCTCTCATATTGGAAGACTTTAAACGCATGAGGGATTTAGGGATGAATTTTTTTACTGGTGGGCTACATGCATGTGTCCAACCGAGTTCAGGGAGGAGCTTGCGGTGCATTACTTGCGTGGGGAGGCGCATATATGTATGTGTCAGTGTGGTAAGGAGTATGTCTGTTGGATATGAGATCAGTTGGGAGACCTTTAGAAAAGATTTCAGTAGGAAGTATTTTTCGCATGAGGCAGTGAATAGTTTGGAGAGATCCTATTAGGATCTTCGTCAGGGCACCATGTCAGTTAGGGAGTATGAGCGAGAGTTCAACCGCTCAGAAGGTTTCCAGTGATAAAGACTGGAGAACAACCGATTAGTAGATTCTTGGAGTGATTGAGAGCTGATATACACAACTGATGTGCAATACCGGCATATGGTAGCTTGATTTAGTTGGTTGAGAAATCAGTCAAGATGGAGGTCGGGCTTTTGGAGAAAGAAAAGCTCCTGAAAAGTTCTCAAGCCAAGACGATCAAGGGAGCAGATTTTCGTGGTGGAGTCAACAACTGTAGGAGGTGTGGTCAGCGAGGTCATTATGCACGGGACTGCACAGGTAATCAAATCAAGGAAATTTTCCACCACCTCTTAAGAAGAAAGCTGTGGGACCTCGGGTGTTTGTTACAACAGTTCAGAATGGCACAGAACCAATAGAATACAAAGAGCGTGTGGAGATGTCCCTAAGAATGGTTTCCTTTTTCATGGAAATGGCAGGAGATGGCAAACAAGAGGAACACATAAGCTTACCAAACAGTTGATCTTCTTTTTTTTGAGTTTCTTAATGTTTGACAACTACTATATTATTTCAAATTCCAGTGTTTTACTCCACTTCAGTCTCGAACTTGAGCTGCCTTCGCTCCAGTTTCTGCACCACATTTTTCTAAATATGAAGAGTTAGTTGTTTTTTTCATTGGCTTAATCATGCACCAAGCTGCATGTAAGGTGGGCTTTGTCCGTTTATTATTAAGGTGTCTCCTAGATTTGAACTTGAACTTGAACTTGAACTGTCTTCACTTTATCATTGTCTATATGAATACGCTGCACAAACAATAACCATGAGCTTTATTTTAGCAAGGACATGCGTGGTTTTTATTGTGAAGTAAGAAAGCACTTTACAAAACTGTTTAATTAAAAGACAAAATTACTTTGTTAATACACGTATAAGTATAACCTAAAAGGTTTCAGATTAAATTAGTGATAAATAATTTTGTTTGAAAATATCATATTACGAAAAATATAATAATACTGAAGACCGTAAGGATTTTCTAGATCATTAACGATAGCTGCCAACTCAACAGTAAACTCCGAGGTGAGTTTTCCAACTTTTGTATGTATACTCTTTCTGATGAAATGTTCATAAATAGTATAAGATATATTCAACTGCCAGATATATGTAAGACAGATGAAAATATAGTGAACAAGGTTAATGGCATCATTAATTTGATTTACCACCAAAAAGTGATGAACCAAATAGTTTTTAAAATTCAAAAAATACAAAAAACATAGGGCAAATCTCTCAAATAGCCCATTTTGAAGTTTTTGTCACAAAAATAGACCTTGAAAGAAAAAAATGACCAAAATAAATCTTTTTTATTTTGAAAATTTTAATATTTTTAAAATTTCTTAATTTTTAAATCTTAACTCCAAAACCCCCACCCCATAACTCTAAACCCTAAGTTTAGATTAGTTAACCCAAATTTATAAATATATATTTACATCATTTAATAAAGTCTATTTTAGTCATTTTTCTCTTTGGGTGCTATTTTTGGGACAAAAACTTTTTTTGGTCTATTTTGGTCTTTATCTCAAAAAGGGCAAATCTCTCAAATAGCCCATTTTGAAGTTTTTGTCACAAAAATAGACCTTGAAAGAAAAAAATGACCAAAATAAATCTTTTTTATTTTGAAAATTTTAATATTTTTAAAATTTCTTAATTTTTAAATCTTAACTCCAAAACCCCCACCCCATAACTCTAAACCCTAAGTTTAGATTAGTTAACCCAAATGTATAAATATATATTTACATCATTTAATAAAGTCTATTTTTGTCATTTTTCTCTTTGGGTGCTATTTTTGGGACAAAAACTTTTTTTGTTCTATTTTGGTCTTTATCTCAAAAAACATATAAAATATTTTTTCTAAATTTCATTAATAAATAATAACATGTTAAAATGTTAACTTCATACAATTGCAAAGATCAAAAACAACAGATCACACTCCTAGTGACAAAAAAAAACAAAAAAAAAAAACTCAAGAATCGCCTGAAGTTAGTGAGAATAGATCAATCAACAACAGACATAAGGAACTTTTCAGACACAGAGATCAAGAGACTGAGCTACTTTGTGCCATGTCAGGAGGTGGAAGAACAAGGGCAAAGCAGAGACGTTCACGCCACCTGAAATACCAAACACTGATGTCGTCATCTTCTTTCAAACCATTACCCTGAACGACATCGTTCCAGCCACAAATCAAAGCATAGTTCAAGGTTCCATTCCCTGAACCTTTCATCATCTCCCGTCTCATCAAAATCAAACCCCACTTTTTCTTCTGTTGATCCACTAGCACCGCCCCAACTCCGTTCTTTTCATCTTCTTCTGCTAAGATACTCAGCTCCACGGGGTTCAAGAAGTCGTTACGGATTAGGCTCTTGAAAGGCATTAAGAGACGGCTCTGCGCTGGGTCCACATCTGTACTGGTCAGCTTCTTCTCAAAGATGAGCCACGGGCCTTGGGTTACAGGGTGTCCTCTGGTTGCTTCCATTTCTTCCAATAAACTGACCAGACACTCCGGAGTATCTCTCCCTGTCCATGAAAAAGGAGGAGCCCTAACTTTCTTGGATTTACCCTTTCTTTCTTGCGGGGCCCTAAAAATGTCAATATTACCAAAATTGTATTATTTTAGTATAAATAGAAATAAATATCAAATATGGTAAACTTAAAAAAAATAAAAAATATATAATATAAGATAATATATAATAGATTTTCAAAAATACTAACAAAAATAATAATTAATTTCAAAATACAATTTTTTAAACAATTATAACTAGATAAATTTAAAACACGTAATTTTCAAAATTTAAGTTATATATTATTGAAAATATGCACAAATAACATATACTATATACAATTTTGGTAATATTGACATTTTTAGAAATGAGAAATTAAAAAAAATGATTTGTCCTAATATGATTGCTTGTTTAACATCCTATGTGGACACCTTCAATCTTATAGCCTCAACTTATTTATAGCATCAAATTGTATATAGTATATGTTATTTGTGAATATTTTCAATAATATATAACCTAAATTTTGAAAATCACGTGTTTTAAATTTATCTAGTAATAATTGTTTGAAAATTTGTATTTTTAAATTAATTATTATTTTTGTTAGTATTTTCGAAAATCTGTTATATATTAAGTTAACTTATATATAATGTTTTATTTTTGTAAGTTTACCATATTTGATATTTATTTCTATTTATACTGAAATAATACAATTTTGGTAATATTGACATTTTTAGAAATAAGAAATTAAAAAATGATTTGTCATAATATGATTGCTTGTTTAACATCCTATGTGGACACCTATAATGTCTTATAGCCTCAACTTTTATATAGTATATGGTAAACTTAAAAAAAATAAATATATATATAATTTAAGATAATATATAATAGATTTTCGAAAATACTAGCAAAAATAATAATTAATTTCAAAATACAAATTTTTAAACAATTATAACTAGATAAATTTAAAACACGTGATTTTCAAAATTTAGGTTATATCTTATTGAAAATATGCACAAATAACATATACTATATACAATTTGATGCTATAAATCATTGAAAGTGTCCACATATTATTTCAAGTCACAAATAAAAGTATACTAATCACTTTTTTATTTATTATTTTAAAAATTTGAAGATCTTCAAAAATTATTTCTTTCAAAATAGAAATCAATATTAAATTTAGTAAACAAAATATAAATATCATCAATTGACTAAGTTTGATATATAAACTAAACCTCTAGAATATTAACATAAATTTAACTAACAAAAAAATATTTTTAAAGAACACAAAAATTTTAAACAATAAAGACGCTATGAACCTAAAAACATATATTTTTAAAATGAGGATTTATATTATTTGAAGTGTTTAGAGAGAACTTACAAAGAGAAATAACTTAGGATAGCACTAAATTTTCTTTTTGTCAAAAATAGCATTTGATGAAAAAAATAATCAAAATAAGTTTTATTAAAGAGTGTAAATATAAATTTATACCCCTAGGGTTAAGTAATCTAGACCTAGAGTTTAGAGTTATTAGTTGAAGTTTTGGAGGTGAGGTTTAAAATTTTTAAAAATAAAAAAATTCAAAATAAAAATTTAAAAATAGCTATTTGAGATAATTGATCATTTACATGTAATATTAATAATATACCAGCTCAACATCCAAATTTGATATTTTAAATATACACTTAAGCAAATTATTTCAATCAAAATAAAATGAAAATCAAATAAGGTATAAAAATAAAATGTTTTTTTTTATGAAAATAGATAACTTAATATATAAAATGAATATTTGAAAACTAAACATAACATTTTAACTAACAAAAAGAACATTTTTTTGTAAAAGGAAATCATGGTTTTTGTTTTAAAAAAACTTTTATAATCATGTATGTAAGAATAAAATAAAACCAGTGTAAAAATATAAATTAACAAATATAAAAGTTTTCTTAATACTTAGCTTGATATTATACCAACTTATAGAAAAATTTAATTAAAACTTAGCAAGAAATATTTTTATCGACAATCTTTCTAACGATATTTTCTTTCAAAATATTGACATATAATTTAAAATATCAACATCATCGTAGTTTAATATTTTTTTTAAAAAACTTAAATTTCCAAAAATCATCTATCAGAATAAAATTTAAAATAACTAATATAAACAAAAAAAAGTAAAAATAAATAATTTGGTATATATGTTAACTCTTTCAAAATTAATGTCTAAATTATTAAAAAAAACTTATATCATAGAGTATGCCAAGGCCTACAAATAGTTTATACATCAAAATAAAAGGTATTTAATTTCAAAATATTTAAATTAATCAAATAAATTAAAAAAGTAAACTGAAATTTAGTTTTAAAATTTTCTTATTTATATTGTTATATCGGCAATTAAAAGTCATCAAATTTATATTAGGTTGCACAATTTTCTTAAAAATGATGTTTGATTTTACTTCTTTTTATCAAATCATTCTTGGTTTACAATAAATTTTATTAAAAATGATAGTAAAAATAATTCACTTATGTAAGACATGTTGTTAATTATGTTATTTATTTATGCGTTTTTCAACTACCTTTTATCATTCAAATGCATTGACATACATCAACAATTAAAATTTTAATAACAATACTATATTATGTGTTGACACAATTTGTTTTAGAAAATTATAATCCACTTCTTCATTAAACCAATTAGATAATTTTTTTGAAAAGAATCTAAAATTTTTGTAATCTACAAAAAAGGTCATTAAGAATAAAATAAAGTACAAGGTGACTCTTTATACATTTTAATGTAAGTCACCAATAAAAATGATATTATCCATGTTTATGAAAAATAATTACAGCAATCAACATAACATTTAAAATTTAAAATGAACTCATACGAGTTTTATCAAAGAAATATATTTGAAAAAAATGTAATAAACTATATCAAAACTTAAAAAAATCTAAAGAAGTTCACCAAATAAATTACTTAAATGTTTAATAATATTTAAAAATAGTATTAATATTAAAATATAGTTTCAGCGACAATAAATATTCATTATACTATAATCAACTGAAGAATATATTATTTAAGAGTATTAATCAGTAAAATATAAACAATGCAATTTTGACAAACTTCTAAAAATTAGAAAAATATATATGTGAACGAATAAATCATCATAGTCCTCACATTAATTTATACTGTAATTATATCAGTTAAAATATATACATATATATATATATATATATATACATAATAAAAAATATTACTTAACTTTTCTTAAAAATTTATATATTTATTCTCTCTTTTCTTATATCTAACAAAATGTTTAATATTGTTTAAATTTATCAAAATATTTATTATGATTAAAACCTAAATCTAAACATTATATGTATATGCATTTAAGAGAATTAAATTGAAGCATTCAATATATATAAGCACACAATAAATATCTAATAATTATACTTTCATTATAAAAAATTGGTAAATATAAAGCAAAGCTTGATAGTGTACATATGAAATAATCTTTTATGTCATTGAGTTAGAAAGATAAGTGAAAAAATTAAGCTAAAAATGTTAATAACAATATTGTAGTAGTTAATACGCATAAAATAAATTATGTTATTTTAAAATAAATTATAATTAATAAATAATATAAATATGCTTATAAATATACATTTACCTATACAAACAAAGAGATATCTTAATATTGGCTATTCAAGATATACAATTGTATACAATTTCAAATAAAATAATAAATAAATCATATTTTGAATATAGTTCATAGAAAAAATTATATAAATAAAATTTTTTTTTATTATTTAAATATAAAATAATTATTAATACAAACTCGCGCGTAGCGCGAATTGAAAATTTAGTCTATACTATATAAAAGTTGAGGCTATAAGCCATTGAAGGTGTCCACATAAGATGTTAAACAAGCAATCATATTATGACAAATCATTTTTTTTTAATTTCTTATTTCTAAAAATGTCAATATTACCAAAATTGTATTATTTCAGTATAAATAGAAATAAATATCAAATATGGTAAACTTACAAAAATAAAACCATTATATATAAGTTAAATTAATACATAAAATATTTTTCGAAAATACTAACAAAAATAATAATTAATTTCAAAATAAAAAATTTCAAACAATTATAACTATATAAATTTAAAACATGTGATTTTCAAAATTTAGGTTATATATTATTGAAAATATTCACAAATAACATATACTATATACAAGTTGATGCTATAAATCATTGAAAGTGTCCACATATTATTTCAAGTCACAAATAAAAGTATACTAATCACCTTTTCATTTATTATTTTTAAAAATTTGATGATCTTCAAAAATTATCTCTTTCAAAATCTATACTATATAAAATTTGAGGCTATAAGCAGTTGAAGATGTCCACATATGATGTTAAACAAGCAATCATATTATGACAAATCATTTTTTTAATTTCTTATTTCTAAAAATTTCAATATTAATAAAATTGTATTATTTCAGTAAAAATAGAAATAAATATCAAATATGGTAAAGTTACAAAAATAAAAAATTATATATAATTTAACTTAATATATAATAGATTTTCGAAAATACTAACAAATAAACTTGAGGCTATAAGCTATTAAAGGTGTCCACATAGGATGTTAAACAAGCAATCATATTATGACAAATCATTTTTTTTAATTTCTTATTTCTAAAAATTTCAATATTAACAAAATTGTATTATTTCAGTATAAATAGAAATAAATATCAAATATGGTAAACTTACAAAAATAAAAAATTATATATAATTTAACCTAATATATAATAGATTTTCGAAAATACTAACAAATAAAGTTGAGGCTATAAGTCATTGAAGGTGTCCATATAGGATGTTAAACAAGCAATCATATTATGACAAATCATTTTTTTAATTTCTTATTTCTAAAAAATTTCAATATTAACAAAATTGTATTATTTCAGTATAAATTGAAATAAATATCAAATATGGTAAACTTCAAAAAAAAAAAAAAAATATAATTTAACTTAATATATAATAGATTTTTGAAAATACTAACAAAAATAAAGTTGAGGCTATAATCCATTGAAGGTGTCCACATAGGATGTTAAACAAGCAATTATATTATGAAAAATCATTTTTTTTTAATTTCTAATTTCTAAAAATGTCAACATGACCAAAATTATATTATTTCAGTATAAATAGAAATAAATATCAAATATGGTATACTTACAAAAGTAAAAACATTATATAAAAGTTGACTTAATATTTAACATATTTTCGAAAATACTAACAAAAATAATAATTAATTTCAAAATACAAAATTTCAAACAATTATAACTATATAAATTCAAAATACGTGATTTTCAAAATTTAGTTTATATATTATTGAAAATATTCACAAATAGCATATACTATATACAAGTTGATGCTATAAATCATTTAAAGTGTCCACATATTATTTCAAGTCACAAGTAAAAGTATACTAATCACCTTTTCATTTATTATTTTCAAAAATTTGAAGATCTTCAAAAATTATCTCTTTCAAAATAAAATCAATATTAAATTTAGTAAACATAATAGAAATATCATCAATTTAGTCAGTTTGATATATAAACTAAACCTCTAGAATATTAACATAAATTTAACTGACCAAAAAAATATTTTTAAAGAATACAAGAATTTCAAACAATAAAGACACTATGAACCTAAAAAAAATATATCTATATAAATTAATATATTGGTGCAGCCTTGATCAGCCTGATCAGTCTCAAACTCAAGATATGGGATTCAATGTATGGAATGGCTAAGCTACTGATCAATGATTGGCTTAATGGAAAGTTTCATGGTCTTATTGGCATGATCTATGAGGTTCTGGACAGAGAGAAGAGACGAACTCTTGGTACAGCCTTGAAACAGCTTGAACAGAGAGGATTCAACCAGCTGAGCTTAACAGGAGCTATGGAGACCATTCTCCTCGTCCAATTATGTATGGATAACAAGGAAAACATGTCAGGAAGTTTCTGGATTGGGTCAGATTTGAAGTTGCTCAAAATAAGGCTTTTTCGGCCCAAAAAGAGAGTTGCAACCAGATGCTTGATCCACTTGCTTTCTTGCTGGACCAACAGGACGTGGAGGATCTAAAACCCATTAGGAGACACTCCAAATCAAGTTCAAGTCGTGGCAAGGAGGAAACCAAAGAAGAACCAGCTTGTTGGTTTATTTATTTTATTTGTAATTTCAGTTATGTAAACCAAGTTTTAATAGGATTAGGAGTAGTAAACCAATATTAAATTGGATTAGGACGTCCTAAACCAATCTGGTTAAGGATTAGGGATTTAGTTTAGGCATTATAAGCCTCTTTCACGTTTTGGTACTGAATCAATCAATCGACTCTTTTTTTCATCTCTTTGTTTTGAGTTTTCTCTCAATTCTGCTGGTGTGTAATATCCAGCTTGGGTTCTCTGATTTGGTGTGTCATATCCAGATCAGAAGCCTTGGAGTATCAGGAGGCGAGCCATCTCTCTTGTGTCCCACATCAATCCACAAGCCTTGATACAAATCGAGTCTTTGATTCTCTGTTTGCAAGGATTATCTCTGTGATCCATCCTAGACACTAAGCAGGGTGATCCTGTGTCTGTGGAGCAGAAAGAAACATCTTTTGAGCATCCCATAGCTCTGAGGAGAAGACCATATTCATCATCGATCATCCACCCACGCCCCCTTCAAGTGATCCAGGGAGAGACAGCCATTCCACGGCCGTACCAAGTGGTATCAGAGCCACTTGAAGGTTAGGGTTTGAAGTTCTAACCTAGGAGAACGAAATACATCCAATACCAAGCATATCTTCCATGTATTCTTTTAGAATCAATAGAAAGAATGAGAAGAAGACTGAGAGCAAAGCAACAAAGGAGTTGTTGCAGAGAAGAGAAAAAGTTGTCCAGATTCCATCCTTCTATGGAGAGTTTGATCCAGATACATACCTAGAATGGGAAAAGAAGATGGACTTACTTATCAACTGTCAGGGGTATATAGCAGAGAGGCAGGTTCAACTAGCAACAACTGGATTATTTGGATATGCTTTTGATTGGTGGCATCAGCTTGCTAACCATAGGAGACACATTGGGGAGTTTCAAGTTTCTTCTTGGTATGAGATGAAGGCTGTCATGAAGAAAAGGTTTGTAGCCAAGAAGTATGGTCAACTTGATTTGGAAAGGTTACATAGCCAATCAAGGTCAGTTAGGGCACGCCCTAGAGCATCCAGAGATGAGCCAAAGGTCTGTTATGGTTGTGGAGATCAAAAGAGAACTCATCAATTTGGTTATTTGCACAGCCAACAAATCCAAGATGTAAAGAGGCAGGAGATCCAAGAAGCAGTCAATGCTTTGGTACAAGAACAGCAAAGGAAGACAGATTGTGATATCTTGAAAACCCTGCCATACAACAATCTGAAGAAGCAAAGCAATCTTCTCTTAAGCTGCCTTTAAAACTGTTTGAGATAAAAGAAGAGACTGCAGCGGAACAGGGCGAGATAGAACAAAATATTGAACCAGAACCAACCACTCTTTGTGAAGGAGACTACTTGGACAACCATCTGAAACAAGAGTCTTTTTTACCCACTGTTGCAGCTGGACAGGAAGGAGAAACACAAGTTATCAGTGGGCACGTTCCTGATCAAACAAAGAAAGAAGAGGGAGTGCTTAGAGAGTCATCTACAGCTTCTGAATTGGTGCTTGCTTTGGTTGATCAAGGTGATAACTTTAAGACTTTAACTTGTGAGTTACTGATCAGACCTATGGTATGTCTTCAGATCAGTTTAGTGGAACATCTGAGAGTTTTTAATGGCCTGCAACAAGTTGTTTTTGAACCAGGAGGAAGTTTGTGTGTGTTTAGAAAAAGTTACAAAATTCTGCAACAGAGACCAGCAGCCTTCAAGCTTGATCTGCATACTTTATTCACTCATGAAGAACATGATTTGTGGTCAAATCCTTTTCAAGGGAGAGAGGATGGTGTGATCCAAACCAGCTACTATGGCAAGGTTAAGAAGAGAAAGGCGTGGCTATATGCTATAGACAATGACTTGCAAACTTGGATACATCATCTCAAGCAAGAACAACTTGTTATCGATGCTGAGAACAGACCAAAGATTAAGTGGAACTATGGTGATTGTTTCACACGACCACCAGAATATCCAAAGGGGTTCTTGCAAGATCAGAAAGGAGCCTTGCTGGGTTCTTATGAGGCTAGGCTGAGAGTATATTCACACAAGTCTATGAGGAACACGTGGATTGAATACAACTGGAGAGACGCATTCAGTTTCAAGCCCAACAGAGTGGAGAAACCATCTGCTTTAGAAGCTGCTTGTATTGAGCATGGTTCCAAGAGGTTGCTGAGGAATGTAAAAGGATGGAAGTATTGGGTATTTGATCCAGAAGATGATCATGGATCTATTTGTTTACAAGTCTTGGATTTGAGGACAAATCATTTTAAAGGAGGAGGGGATGGTGCAGCCTTGATCAGCCTGATCAGTCTCAAACTCAAGATATGGGATTCAATGTATGGAATGGCTAAGCTACTGATCAATGATTGGCTTAATGGAAAGTTTCATGGTCTTATTGGCATGATCTATGAGGTTCTGGACAGAGAGAAGAGACGAACTCTTGGTACAGCCTTGAAACAGCTTGAACAGAGAGGATTCAACCAGCTGAGCTTAACAGGAGCTATGGAGACCATTCTCCTCGTCCAATTATGTATGGATAACAAGGAAAACATGTCAGGAAGTTTCTGGATTGGGTCAGATTTGAAGTTGCTCAAAATAAGGCTTTTTCGGCCCAAAAAGAGAGTTGCAACCAGATGCTTGATCCACTTGCTTTCTTGCTGGACCAACAGGACGTGGAGGATCTAAAACCCATTAGGAGACACTCCAAATCAAGTTCAAGTCGTGGCAAGGAGGAAACCAAAGAAGAACCAGCTTGTTGGTTTATTTATTTTATTTGTAATTTTAGTTATGTAAACCAAGTTTTAATAGGATTAGGAGTAGTAAACCAATATTAAATTGGATTAGGACGTCCTAAACCAATCTGGTTAAGGATTAGGGATTTAGTTTAGGCATTATAAGCCTCTTTCACGTTTTGGTACTGAATCAATCAATCGACTCTTTTTTTCATCTCTTTGTTTTGAGTTTTCTCTCAATTCTGCTGGTGTGTAATATCCAGCTTGGGTTCTCTGATTTGGTGTGTCATATCCAGATCAGAAGCCTTGGAGTATCAGGAGGCGAGCCATCTCTCTTGTGTCCCACATCAATCCACAAGCCTTGATACAAATCGAGTCTTTGATTCTCTGTTTGCAAGGATTATCTCTGTGATCCATCCTAGACACTAAGCAGGGTGATCCTGTGTCTGTGGAGCAGAAAGAAACATCTTTTGAGCAACCCATAGCTCTGAGGAGAAGACCATATTCATCATCGATCATCCACCCATGCCCCCTTCAAGTGATCCAGGGAGAGACAGCCATTCCACGGCCGTACCATATATAATATGGTAAAATTACAAAAATAAAAACATTATATATAAGTTAACTTAATATATAACAGATTTTTGAAAATACTAACAAAAATAATAATTAATTTCAAAATACAAATTTTCAAACAATTATAACTAGATAAATTTAAAACAAGTGATTTTCAAAATTTAGGTTATATATTATTGAAAATATTCACAAACTACATATACTATATATGTGGACACTTTTATTTTTGTAAGTTTACCATATTATATATTAATTTATATAGATATATTAAAAAATATATCTGTATAAATTAAAAACACGTGATTTTCAAAATTTAGTTTATATATTATTGAAAATATTCACAATTAACATATATTATATACAAGTTGATGCAATAAATCATTTAAAGTGTCCACATATTATTTCAACTCACAAATAAAAGTATACTGATCACCTTTTCATTTATTATTTTCAAAAATTTGAAGATCTTCAAAAATTATCTCTTTCAAAATAGAAATCAATATTAAATGTAATAAACAAAATAGTAGTATCATCAATTGAGTCAGTTTGATATATAAACTAAACCTCTAGAATATTAACATAAATTTAACTAACCAAACAATTATATTTAAAGAATACAAGAATTTCAAACAATAAAGACACTATGAACCTAAAAAATACATATATTTTAAAAATGAGGATTTATATTATTTAAAGTGTTTAGAGAGAACTTACAAAGAGAAATATCTTAGTATAGCACTAAAAATATTTTGTCAAAAATAGCATTTGAGGAGAAAAATAATCAAAATAAGTTTTAATAAAAGATGTAAATATAAATTTATACCCCTATGATTAACTAATCTAGACTTAGAGTTTAGAGTTATGAATTGGGGTTTTGGAGGTGAGGTTTTAAAATTTTTAAAATAAAAAAATTTCAAAATAAAAATTTCAAAAGAGATATTTGAGATAATTTCTCATTTACAATTAACATTAATAATATACCAGATTACCATCCAAATTTGATATTTTAAATATACACTTAAGCAAATTATTTCAATCAAAATAAAATGAAAATAAAATAAGGTAGAAAAAGAAAATGTTTTCTTAATGAAAATAGATAAATTAATATATAAAATTAATATTTGAAAACTAAAGATAACAATTTAACTAACAAAAAGAACATTTTTTGTAAAAGGAAATCATAGTTTTTGTTTTAAAAAAAACTTTCATAATTATGTATGTAAGAAATCATGTATGTAAGAATAAAATAAAACCAGTGTAAAAATATAAATTAACAAATATAAAAGTTTTCTTAATACTTAGCTTGATATTATACCAACTTATAGAAAAATTAAAATAAAAAATTTAGCGAGAAATATTTTTATCCACAATCTTTCTAACAATATTTCTATTTTCTTTTAAAAATATTGACATATAATTTAAAATATCAACATCATCGTATTTTAGTATTTTAAAAAATCTTAAATTTCCAAAAATCATCTATCAGAATAAAATTTAAAATATCTAATATAAGCAAAAAAATACTAAAAAAACTAATTTGGTATATATGTTAACTCTTTCAAAATTAATGTCAAAATATTAAAAAACTTATATCATACAGTATGCTAAGGCATACAAATAGCATATACATCAAAATAAAAGGTATTTAATTTCAAAATATTTAAAGTAATCAAATAAATTAAAAAAGTAAACTGAAGTTTAGTATTTAAAATTTTATTATTTATATTGTTATATCAGCTATAAAAAGTCATCAAATTTATATTAAGTTGCACAATTTTCTTGAAAAATGATGGTTGATTTTAATTATTTTTATCAAACCATTCTTGGCTTATAATAACTTTTATTAAAAATGATAGTAAAAATAATTCACTTATGTAAGACACGTTGTTAATTATGTTGTTTATCTATGCATTTTTTAACTACATTTTATTATTCAAATGCAATAACATACATCAACAATTAAAATTATAATAACAATACTATATTATGTGTTGACATAATTTTTTTTTAGAAAATTATAATCCACTTCTTCATTAAACCAATTAGATAGTTTTTATGAAAGAATCTAAAATTTTTTGTAATCTACAAAAAAAGTCATTAAGAATAAAATAAAGTACAAGGTGACTCTTTATACATTTTAATGTAAGTCACCAATAAAAATGATATGATCCATGTTTATGAAAAATAATTACAGCAATCAACATAACATATAAAATTTAAAATGAACTCATACGAGTTTTATCAGAGAAATATATGAAAACTTAAAAAATCTAAAGAATTTCGCCAAATAAATTTCTTAAATGTTTAATAATATTTTAAAATAATAGTAATATTAGAATATAGTTTCAGCAAAAAGAAATATTCATTATACTTTAATCAACTGAAGAATATATTATCTAAGAGTATTAATCAGGAAAATATAAACATTGCAATTTTGACAAACTTCTAAAAATTAGAAAAAGATACAATTAAACTAATAAATCATCATATTACTCACATTAATTTATATTGCAATTATATCAGTTAAAAGATATATATACATATATATATAATATTATATAAACTGAACCTCTAGAATATTAACATAAATTAACTAACAAAAAAATATTTTTAAAGAATACAAGAATTTCAAACAATAAAGACACAATAAACCTACAACATATATTTTAAAAATGAATATTATTTAAAGTGTCTAGAGAGAACTTACAAATAGAAATACATTAGGATAGCACTTAAAATATTTTGTTAAAAAAATAGCATTTGAGGAGAAAAAAAATCAAAATAAGTTTTATTAAATGATGTAAATAGAAATTTATACCCCTATGATTAACTAATCTAGACTTAGAGTTTAGAGTTATGAGTTGGGGTTTCGGAGGTGAGGTTTAAAAAAGTTTTAAATAAAAATTTCAAAATAAAAATTTAAAAATAGCTCTTTGAGATAATTGCTAATTTACAGTTAACATTAATAATATACCAGCTGACCATCCAAATTTGATATTTTAAATACACTTAAGCAAATTTTTTCAATCAAAATAAAATGAAAATCAAATAAGGTAGAAAAAGTAAATGCTTTCTTTACGAAAATAGATAACTTAATATATAAAATGAATATTTGAAAACTAAAGATAACATTTTTACTAACAAAAATAACATTTTTTGTAAAAATAAATCATGGTTTTTGTTTTTAAAAAAACTTTCATAATCATGTATGTAAGAATAAAATAAAACCAGTGTAAAAATATAAATTAACAGATATAAAAGTTTTCTTAAATCTTAGCTTGATATTATACCAACTTATAGAAAAATAAAAATAAAAAATTTAGCAAGAAATATTTTTATCCACAATCTTTCTAACGATGTTTCTATTTTATTTTTAAAATATTGACATATAATTTAAAACATCAACATCATCGTAGTTTAATATTTTAAAAATCTTAAATTGCCAAAAGTCATCTATGATAATAAAACTTAAAATATATAATATATAGTAAAAAAGAACTAATTTGGTATATATGTTAACTCTTTCAAAATTAATTTCAAAATGTTAAAAACTTATATCATACAGTATGCCAATGCATACAAATAGCATATACATCAAAATAAAAGGTATTTAATTTCAAAATATTTAAAGTAATGAAATAAATTTAAAAAGTAAACTGAAATTTAGTATTTAAAATTTTCTTATTTATATTGTTATATCGGCTATAAAAAGTCATCAAATTTATATTAGGTTGCACAATTTTCTTGAAAAATGATTGTTGATTTTTATTCTTTTTATCAAACCATTCTTGGCTTACAATTACTTTTATTAAAAAATTAAGATAAAATTTTTAATAATAGTAGTAGTTAATACACATCAAAAATATTATATTATTTTAAAATAAATTATGATTAATAAATATTATAAATATGTCTATTAATATACTTATACATTTACCTATACAAACAAAGAAACATCTTAATATTGGCTATTCAAGACATACAATTGTATAAAATTTCATATAAAATAATAATAAATCATATTTTGAATATAATTCATAGAAAAATTTATATAAATAATTTATATTTTTTTTATATAAATATAAAATAAAAATTAATTATTAATATAAACTCTCGCGTAGCGCGAGTTGAAAATCTAGATATTTTACCAATATTTTACCAAAATCATTTTTTTTTTAATTTCTTATTTCTAAAAATGTCAATATTACCAAAAATTGTATTATTTAAGTATAAATAGAAATAAATATCAAATATGATAAACTTAAAAAAATAAAATCATTATATATAAGTTAACTTAATATATAACATATTTTTGAAAATACTAACAAAAATAATAATTAATTTGAAAATACAAATTTTCAAACAATTATAACTATATAAATTTAAAAACACGTGATTTTCAAAATTTAGGTTATATATTATTTAAAATATTCACAAATAACATATACTATATATAAGTTGATGCTATAAATCATTGAAAGTGTCCCATATTATTTCAAGTCTTAAATAAAAATATACTAAATCACTTTTTTTATTTTTAAAAATTTGAAGATCTTCAAAAATTATCTCTTTCAAAATAGAAATCAATATTAAATTTAGTAAACAAAATAGAAATATGATCATTTGAGTCAGTTTGATATATAACCTAAACCTCTAGAATATTAACATAAATTTAACTAACAAAAAAATATTTTTAAAGAATACAAGAATTTCAAACAATAAAGACACTATGAACCTAAAAACATATATTTTAAAAATGAGAATTTATATTACTTAAAGTGTCTAGAGAGAACTTACAAAGAGAAATACCTTAGGATAGCACTAAAGTTTTTTTTGTCAAAAAATAGCATTTGAGGAGAAAAATAATCAAAATAAGTTTTATTAAAGGGTGTAAATATAAATTTATACCCCTAGGGTTAACTAATCTAGACACAGAGTTTAGAGTTATGAGTTGGGGTTTTGGAGGTGAGGTTAAAATTTTTTAAAATAAAAAAAATCAAAATTAAAAATAGCTATTTGAGATAATTGCTCATTTACAAGTAACATTAATAATATACCAGTTGAGCATCCAAATTTGATATTTTAAATATACACTTAAGCAAATTATTTCAATCAAAATAAAATGAAAATCAAATAAGGTAGAAAAAGAAAATGTTTTCTTTATGAAAATAGATAATATAAAATGAATATTTGAAAACTAAACATAACATTTTAACTAACAAAAAGAATATTTTTTGTAAAAGGAAATCATGGTTTTTGTTTTACAAAAACTTTCATAATCATGTATGTAAGAATAAAATAAAAACAGTGTAAAAATATAAATTAACAGATATAATAAATTTCTTAAAACTTAGCTTGATATTATACCAACTTATAGAAAAATTGAAATAAAAAATATAGCAAGATATATTTGTATCCACAATATTTCTAACGGTATTTCTATTTTCTTTTAAAAGTATTGAATATAATTTAAAATATCAGCATCATCGTAGTTTAATATTTTAAAAAATCTTAAATTTTCAAAAATCATCTATCAGAATAAAATTTAAAATGTATAATATAAACAAAAAAAGAGTAAAAAAGAACTAATTTGGTATATATGTTAACTCTTTCAAAATTAATGTCAAAATATTAAAAAACTTATATCATACAGTATGCCAAGGCATACAAATAGCATATACATCAAAATAAAAAGTATTTAATTTCAAACTATTTAATGTAATCAAATAAATTAAAAAATTAAATTAAAAATTTAGTATTTAAAATTTTCTTATTTGTATTGTTAAATCGGCTATAAGAAGTCATCAAATTTATATTAGGTTGCACAATTTTCTTAAAAAATGATTGTCGATTTTAATTCTTTTTATCAAACCATTCTTGGCTAACAATTACTTTTATTAAAAATGATAGTAAAAATAATTCACATATGTAAGACACGTTAATTATGTTGTTTATTTATGGGTTTTTCAACTACCTTTTATCACTCAAATGCATTAACATACATCAAAATTTAAAATTTTATTAACAATAGTATATTATGTGTTGACACAAATATTTTTAGAAAATTATAATCCACTTCTTCATTAAACCAATTCGATAATTTTTATGAAAAGAATCTATTTTTTTTTGTAATCTACAAAAAAGGTCATTAAGAATAAAATAAAGTATAAGGTGACTCTTTATACATTTTAATGTAAATCACCAATAAAAATGATATGATCCATGTTTATGAAAAATAATTACATCAATCAACATAACATATAAAATTTAAAATGAATTCATACGAGTTTTATCAAATAAATATATTTCAAAACAATGTTAATAAAATATATGAAAACTTAAAAAAAACTAAATAATTTCACCAAATAAATTACTTAAATGTTTAATAATATTCAAAAATAATAGTAATATTGGAATATAGTTTCAGCGACAATAAATATTCATTATACTTTAATCAACTAAAAAATATATTATCTAAGAGTATTAATCAGTAAAATATAAACACTACCATCTTGACAAACTTCTAAAAATTAGAAAAAGATACAAGTGAACTAATAAATCATCATAGTTCTCACATTAATTTATACTGCAATTATATCAGTTAAAAGATATATATATATATATATAATATTATGATCTCCTATATTTTTATTTAATAAAAAATATTACTTAACGCTGATTAAAAATTTATATATTTACTCTCCATTTTCTTATATCTAACAAAAATGTTTAATATTGTTTAAATTTATCAAAATATTTATTATGATTAAAACCTAAATCTAAACATTATACATATGTGCATTTAAAAAAATTAAATTGAAGCATTTTCAATACATATAAGCACACAATAGCTATCTAATAATTATACTTTCTTTATAAAAATTTGGTAAATATAGCAAAGTTAGTTAATGTACATATGAAATAATCTTTTATGTCATTGAACTAGAAAGATAAGTAAAAGTTATAAGATAAAAATATTAATAATAGTATAGTAGTAGTTAAAACACATCAAAAAATTATATTATTTTAAAATAAATTATTATTATTATTAATAAATAATATAAATATGTTTATAAATATACTTATACATTTACTTATACAAACAAGGAGATATCTTAATATTGGCTATTCAAGACATACAATTATATAATTTTTTAATAAAATAATAATAAATCATATTTTGAATATAATTCATAGAAAATTTTATATAAATAATTTATCTTTTTATTATTTAAATATAAAATAAAAATTAATTATTAATACAAACTCTCGCGTAGCGCGAGTTGAAAATCTAGTCTTACAATACTAAAAGTCCTAAATACTCAATGGAGAGAGCTGACACATCAGATTAAAATTCGTCCAATCAAAGCATCCCTTCCTGCCACGTCATACTGGGAAATCCACATGTCCTACGAGACCTAATGTTAAAAGAGTCGTCGTCTCTGATTCTTCCTTTTCCTCTGCGTCGTTCCGATTCTCAACGTTTCTCCATTACTGTCTTTTTCTCCACACTTAATAATTCATTCGTGTTCTTTAGTTCTCTCTTAATGATCTAACCTTCCAACTCCCTCTCTATTTATTCAAAATATTTAAAGTAATCAAATAAATTAAAAAGTAAACTGAAATTTAGTATTTAATTTTTTTCTTATTTATATTGTTATATCGGCTATTAAAAGTCATCAAATTTATATTAAGTTGCACAATTTTCTTGAAAAATGATGTTTGATTTTAATTCTTTTTATCAAACCATTCTTGGTTTACAATAAATTCTATTAAAAATGATAGTAAAAAACAATTCACTTATGTAAGACACGTTGTTAATTATGTTGTTTATTTATGCGTTTCAACTACCTTTTATCATTCAAATGCATTGACAGACATCAACAATTAAAATTTTAATAACAATATTATATTATGTGTTGACACATTTTTTTTAGAAAATTATAATCCACTTTTTCAATTAATCAATTAGATAGTTTTTTTTGAAAAGAATCTAAAAAATTTGTAATCTACAAAAAAGATCATTAAGAATAAAATAAAGTACAAGGTGACTCTTTATACATTTTAATGTAGTCACCAATAAAAATGATATGATCCATGTTTATGAAAAATAATTACAGCAATCAACATAACATGTAAAATTTAAAATGATTTGTTACGTTTTGATTGGTCGTGATTTTCAAAATTTAGGTTATATACTATTGAAAATATTCACAAATAACATATATTATATACAAGTTGATGCTATAAATCATTGAAAGTATCCACATATTAAGTCACAAATAAAAGTATACTAATCACCTTTATTATTTTTAAAAATTTGAAAATTTTCAAAAATTATCTCTTTCAAAATAGAAATAAATATTAAATTTAGTACACAAAATAGAAATATCATCAATTGAGTCAGTTTGATATATAAACTAAACCCCTAGAATATTAACATTAATCACCTTTATTATTTTTAAAAATTTGAAGATGTTCAAAAATTATCTCTTTCAAAATAGAAATCAATATTAAATTTAGTAAACAAAATAGAAATATCATCAATTGAGTCAGTTTGATATATAAATTAAACCTCTAAAATATTAACATAAATTTAACTAACAAAAATTATTTTTAAAGAATACAAGAATTTCAAACAATAAAGACACTATGAACCTAAAAACATATAATTTTAAAATGATGATTTATATTATTTAAAGTTTCTAGAGAAAACTTACAAAGAGGAATACCTTAGGATAGCACTAAAACATTTTTTGTCAAAAAATAGCATTTGAGGAGAAAAATAATCAAAATAAGTTTTATTAAAGGGTGTAAATATAATTTATACCTCAAGGGTTAACTAATTTAGACTTAGAGTTTAGAGTTATGAGTTGGAGTTTGGGAGGTGAGGTTTAAAATTTTTTAAAATAAAAAATTTGAAAATTAAAAATTAAAAATTAAAAATTAAAAATTAAAATAGTTATTTGAGATAATTGCTCATTACAAGTAATATTAATAATATACCAGCTGAGCATCCAAATTTGATATTTTAAATATACACTTAAGCAAATTATTTCAATCAAAATAAAATGAAAATCAAATAAGGTAGAAACAGAAAATGTTTTTAATGAAAATATATAACTTAATATATAAAATGAATATTTGAAAACTAAACATAACATTTTAACTAACAAAAAGAACATTTTTTGTAAAAGAAAATCATGGTTTTTGTTTTAAAAAAAATTCATAATCATGTATTTAAGAATAAAATAAAACCAGTGTAAAAATATAAGTTAACACATATAAGAAATTTCTTAAAACTTAGCTTGATATTATACCAACTTAAATAAAAATTTAAATAAAAAATTTAGCAAGAAATATTTTTATCCACAATCTTTCTAACGATATTTCTATTTCTTTCAAAAATATTGACATATAATTTAAAATATCAACATCATCGTAGTTTAATATTAAAAAAAACTTAAATTTATAAAAATGATCTATCAGAATAAATTTAAAATATATAATATAAACAAAAAAATAGTAAAAAAGAAATAATTTGGTATATATGCTAACTCTTTTAAAATTAATGTCAAAATATTAAAAAACTCATATCATACAGTATGCCAAAGCATACAAATAGCATATACATCAAAATAAAAGGTATTTAATTTCAAAATATTTATAAGTAATCAAATAAATTAAAAAATTAAACTGAAATTTAGTATTTAAATTTTTCTTATTTATATTGTTAAATCGGCTATAAGAAGTCATCAAATTTATATTAGGTTGCACAATTTTCTTAAAAAATGATTGTCGATTTTAATTCTTTTTATCAAACCATTCTTGGCTAACAATTACTTTTATTAAAAATGATAGTAAAAATAATTCACATATGTAAGACACGTTAATTATGTTGTTTATTTATGGGTTTTTCAACTACCTTTTATCACTCAAATGCATTAACATACATCAAAATTTAAAATTTTATTAACAATAGTATATTATGTGTTGACACAAATATTTTTAGAAAATTATAATCCACTTCTTCATTAAACCAATTCGATAATTTTTATGAAAAGAATCTATTTTTTTTTGTAATCTACAAAAAAGGTCATTAAGAATAAAATAAAGTATAAGGTGACTCTTTATACATTTTAATGTAAATCACCAATAAAAATGATATGATCCATGTTTATGAAAAATAATTACATCAATCAACATAACATATAAAATTTAAAATGAATTCATACGAGTTTTATCAAATAAATATATTTCAAAACAATGTTAATAAAATATATGAAAACTTAAAAAAAACTAAATAATTTCACCAAATAAATTACTTAAATGTTTAATAATATTCAAAAATAATAGTAATATTGGAATATAGTTTCAGCGACAATAAATATTCATTATACTTTAATCAACTGAAGAATATATTATCTAAGAGTATTAATCAATAAATATAAACACTACAATTTTGACAAACTTCTAAAAAAAAAGAAAAAATACAAGTGAACTAATAAATCATCATAGTGCATTAATTTATACTGCAATTATATCAGTTAAAAGATATCTATATATATAATATTATAGATCTCCTATATTTTTACTTAATAAAAAATATTACTTAACGCTGCTTAAAAATTTATATATTATTCTCCATTTTCTTATATCTAACAAAAATGTTTAATATTGTTTAAATTTATCAAAATATTTATTATGATTAAAATCTAAATCTAAACATTATAAACATATGCATTTAAGAGAATTAATTGAAGCATTTTCAATACATATAAGCACACAATAACTATCTAATAATTATACTTTCATTATAAAAATTTGGTAAATATAGCAAAGTTACTTAGTGTATATATGAAATAATCTTTTATGTTATTGAACTAGAAAGATAAGTAAAAGTTTTAAGATAAAAATGTTAATAATAGTATAGAAGTAGTTAATACGCATCAAAAAAATTGTATTATTTTAAAATAAATTATAATTAATAAATAATATAAATATAAATATGTCTATAAATATACTTATACATTTACCTATACAAATAAGAAGACATCTTAATATTGGTTATTCAAGACATACAATTGTATAAAATTGCAAATAAAATAATAGTAAATCATATTTTGAATATAATTCATAGAAAAAACTATATAAATAATTTATTATTTAAATATAAAATAAAAATTAATTATTAATATAAACTCGGGCGTAGCGCGAGTTGAAAATCTAGTATTACAATACTAAAAGTTCTAAATACTCAATGGAGAGAGGTGACACATCAGTTTAAAAATTTGTCCAATCAAAGCATCCCTTCCTGCCACGTCATACTGGGAAATCCACATGTCCTACTAGACCTAATGTTAAGAGAGCCGTCGTCTCTGATTCTTCCTTTTCCTCTGCGTCGTTCCGATTTTCAGCATTTCTCCATTACTGTTTGTTTCTCCACACTTAATCATTCATTCGTGTTCTTTAGTTCTCTCTTAATGATCTAACCTTCCAACTCCCTCTCTATTTATTCCTATATAAACCACTTCCTCAGGGGAGACCTCTATTGTAAGATCTGAAATGATCTTCAGCTTATATGCGTTGTATTTGATGCATATAATTGAGCTCATTTTCTAATTTCACTTTATTAATTTTCAAAACCACTATCGTTGTTTACAATTGGGTTTAAGAAACTTAGGTAGAAAATTAGCAATCGTATAAACACCAAGACAAACGTAGAACTATAAATTAATTTTTTTTTGTTTAGCTTATGTTGTAGTTCTTCTATATTTTGCCTACTGCTTTGTTACTTTTATAGGTGATCTCCATTGAAAAAGGTTTATGTTTACCTGAACAAGATGAATCAGGTAAAGGATTATTTTTCATGTTTCTTGAAAGCTACGAGAGTCACTCATACTCCGAGAATCAGGTAAAGGCTCTGTAAGTTTAATGTCTCCAAATCTCTCTCAAACATATATTTATGTACAATATCTTAATATAAAACTGGCTTACAAATTATGTATACCCAAACTACAAACTAGGAATTAATTGTTTATGCCCAAACAAACAGGTCAATGGAATATAGTAGGCTTTAAGGCTAGGGTTGGTCTTTCAGAGAGGAACCAAAGGTACTGATACATTTTAGGAATGAACATGTATAAATAATGTTCTAATTCTCTTCTCTTGAACATTATCTGGGAAAAGATTTAGAAACAATTAGCATAAGGGAACTCCAGAATCTGGACTAACAACTGGACACGTCTCTTGAACATATTTGCTCCAGAAAAGTATGTATGTAAATCTTCCTTATGGGCACATACACATCCACACATCTCTGTAAGATGTTTGAGTTTGTGCAGATATAATTATGTGCCTAACTATTGTAAGTGATTTAGAAAGATTCTTCTTTATCATTAAAACTATGGTTATAAGTCATGGTATAGTGTTTGTCTCATGTGAATGAATACAGTTGACTCATTGGTGCAATCAACTTCTGTACGAGTCCCTCAACCTCCTTCAAAGAAAGGTATGTTAACACCACTTTATCTCTGAAGTTGTGAGTATGTGCGACTTATGTAAGCGGGGATGCGAACACCAGGACAGCTCTCATATTGGAAGACTTTAAACGCATGAGGGATTTAGGGATGAATTTTTTTACTGGTGGGCTACATGCATGTGTCCAACCGAGTTCAGGGAGGAGCTTGCGGTGCATTACTTGGGAGACCTGTTTGTGTCAGTGTGGTAAGGAGTATGCCTGTTGGATATGAGATCACTTGGGAGACCTTTAGAAAAGATTTCAGTAGGAAGTATTTTTCGCAAGAGGCAGTGAAAAGTTTGGAGAGATCCTATTAGGATCTTCGTCAGGGCACCATGTCAGTTAGGGAGTATGAGCGAGAGTTCAACCGCTCAGAAGGTTTCCAGTGATAGAGACTGGAGAACAAGCTGCGATTAGCAGATTCTTGGAGTGATTGAGAGCTGATATACACAACTGATGTGCAATACCGGCATATGGTAGCTTGATTGAGTTGGTTGAGAAATCAGTCAAGATGGAGGCCGGGCTTTTGGAGAAAGAAAAGCTCCTGAAAAGTTCTCAAGCCAAGACGACCAAGGTAGCAGATTTTCGTGGTGGAGTCAACAAATGTAGGAGGTGTGGTCAGCGAGGTCATTATGCATGGGACTGCACAGCTCATTTGGTTGGAGGACAACAAGGTAATCAAATCAAGGAAATTTTCCATCACCTCTTAAGAAGAAAGCTGTGGGACCTCGGGTTTTTGTTACAGCAGGTCAGAATGGCACAGAACCAATAGAATACAAAGAGCGTGTGGAGATGTCCCTACGAATGGTTTCCTTTTTCATGGAAATGGGAGGAGAGGGCAAACAAGAGGAACACATAAGCTTACCAAACAGTTGATCTTTTTTTTTTTGAGTTTCTTAATGTTTGACAACTACTATATTATTTCAAGTTCCAGTGTTTTACTCCACTTCAGTCTCGAACTTGAGCTGCCTTCGCTCCAGTTTCTGCACCACATTTTTCTAAATATGAAGAATTAGTTGTTTCTTTTTTCATTGGCTTAATCATGCACCAAGCTGCACGTAAGGTGGGCTTTGTCCGTTTATTATTAAGGTGTCTCCTAGATTTGAACTTGAACTGTCTTCACTTTATCATTGTCTATATGAATACGCTGCACAAACAATAACCATGAGCTTTATTTTAGCAAGGACATGCGTGGTTTTTATTGTGAAGTAAGAAAGCACTTTACAAAACTGTTTAATTAAAAGACAAAATTACTTTGTTAATACACATATAAGTATAACCTAAACGGTTTCAGATTAAATTAGTGATAAATAATTTTGTTTGAAAATATCATATTACGAAAAATATAATAATACTGAAGACCGCAAGGATTTTCAAGATCATTAACAATAGCTGCCAACTCAACAGTAAACTCCGAGGTGAGTTTTCCAACTTTTGTATGTATACTCTTTCAGATGAAATGTTCATAAATAGTATAAGATATATTCAACTGCCAGATATATGTAAGACAGATGAAAATATAGTGAACAAGGTTAATGGCATCATTAATTTGATTTACCACCAAAAAGCAATGAACCAAATAGTTTTTAAAATTCAAAAAAAAAAACATATAAATATTTTTTTCTAAATTTACTAATAAATAATAACATGTTAAAATGTTAACTTCATACAATAGCAAAGATCGAAAACAACAGATCACACTCCTAGTGACAAAAAAAAAAAAAAAAAAAAACTCAAGAATCGCCTGAAGTTAGTGAGAATAGATGAATCAAAAACAGACATAAGGAACTTTTCAGACAGAGAGATCAAGAGATTGAGCAACTTTGTGCCATGTCAGGAGGTGGAAGAACAAGGGCAAAGCAGAGACGTTCACGCCACCTGAAATACCAAACACTGATGTCGTCATCTTCTTTCAAACCATTACCCTGAACGACATCGTTCCAGCCACAAATCAAAGCATAGTTCAAGGTTCCATTCCCTGAACCTTTCATCATCTCCCGTCTCATCAAAATCAAACCCCACTTTTTCTTCTGTTGATCCACTAGCACCGCCCCAACTCCGTTCTTTTCATCTTCTTCTGCTAAGATACTCAGCTCCACGGGGTTCAAGAAGTCGTTACGGATTAGGCTCTTGAAAGGCATTAAGAGACGGCTCTGCGCTGGGTCCACATCTGTACTGGTCAGCTTCTTCTCAAAGATGAGCCACGGGCCTTGGGTTACAGGGTGTCCTCTGGTTGCTTCCATTTCTTCCAATAAACTGACCAGACACTCCGGAGTATCTCTCCCTGTCCATGAAAAAGGAGGAGCCCTAACTTTCTTGGATTTACCCTTTCTTTCTTGCGGGGCACGTCTCTTTCTGCGGCTTGTCTTCTTTGTTAGGGTTGAAGATACATCAAAACATTGAAGAGGGTTTGATGGGTCTTCTGTCTCAGAATCATCTGGGGTCTTGTTAAGGTCGAAAAGTGATGAAGAGGTAGAAGCTTCATTAAGGGTTTCATGGCTTTGTTGTTGTACTCCTGCAAATTTCTTCGACGGACTCCTTCTTTTCCTTGGGAACAAATTTAAGAATCTATTGTCGATGTCTTCTTCTTTTTCAGACAGAAGCTCTGTCTTTAATTTACGGTCTGCTTCTCTTTCTTCATAATATAACAGGACGGCTGCATCAACCAAGTTACAGAAATTTCTTGAGCTTATATCTTTATCCGCAACCGCGAGATGATCCTCGTAATACATACTCTTTGTGTTTTCCTCTCTCTTTTGCAACATAGTTAGGGTCTTAAAGCAAAACGAACCAGGAGAGAATGCTAATTGTTAGAGACTAATTAATCTGATGTGATTTTATAAAGAAAGATTAGCCTCCGTATAATTGTTATCTTTCGAAACTCCTCTTTTTACTTACTTGGTAACCAAGCCTCCCCCAGTTTTCCTTTTTTCTCGGGGTTTTAAAGTTTTCCTCTTTTTTTTTGCCCTAGGAAAATCAGTAAATCTGATACTTATTTGTTTTTAAATCTTTCAGAAATCTTACTACGATTATCTCGTAACATTTTAAATTACTTTTTTGCCAAAGCTGATTTTAAATAATATTATATTTAATTTCTCCAAGATCAAATCATACGTCATCTATTAAGAAGTGAAAATCAGTGAGAATGCAAAAGTTGGGGTTGTAATACATATTTACTATCATATATATCTGTAAAGAATTCTAACATTTTTATAATCATATTCCTTTTTAAAGAATTAATATCTAGGAAATTATCAAAATTTTAAAAATGTTCAGGTTTATCTCTTACAAACAAAATTGACAATTAAAAACGGGAATTATCAAAAGATAGTTAAAAACAATATTCGTTTTTTCGCAAAACTACATTTTTGATTTCTTTTATTTTAGAATTTTTATAACACAATAATATAAAAGGAAATAACAAATCAAGAATTATAAACGATCTTGGAGTTTGTAAGAAGTGTGTAAAAGGTTCGATACCACTCTAGTGACAGTAAAAAGTTCTGCCGATCTTATATCTCTTTCTACTGAAATGCAAGAGATTATGTTGGCTAAATGCAAGAGGTTCAACTGCTGGAGCCATCTCTCTCACACTTCCCTGCCCCTCATCATCGTCCTCCAAGACAGTCCAAGGTAACACACTCTATCCCTTAACCGATTATATTACTGATGCGAATTTTTCAGAATCGCACAGGGCATTTCTTGCTGCAATCACTGCTACCGTCGAACCTCGATTTTACTCTCAAGCTGCTAAAGATGAGATCTGGAGGGGTGCAATGAAGCGTGAAGTCACTGCTCACGAGGAGAGTGGCACATGGGACATTCAATCTCTTCCTCCACAAAAAACAGCTATTGGTTCTCAATGGATATATAAATATAAATATAATGCCGATGGCACTATTGAACGACCAAAGGCGAGACTGGTTGCTATGGGAAACAATCAGGTTGAGGGTGATGACTTCGCAGAAACGTTTGCTCCGGTTGTTAAGATGGGTACAATTCGTGCTCTCCTTGGTCTTGTAGCTGCAAAAGGATGGGAAGTCCATCAAATGGACGTTCATAATGCATTTTTACATGGTGATCTTCATGAATAAGTGTATATGAAGTTACCACCTGGGTTCACTCATTCTGATCCTAATAAAGTATGTCGTCTACGGAAATCATTGTATGGTCTTCGTCAAGCTCCTCGTTGTTGGTTTGAGAAACTAACAAGCTCGCTAACAACATACGGTTTTCAGCAGTCCTACTCGTACTACTCCTTGTTTACTTACACTAAAGACTCTAAGGAGCTTCGTGTACTTATTTACGTTGATGATCTAGTTCTTGCTAGCAATGATCTCGATCTTCTCACAAAGTTTAAACAGTATTTGGGTCAGTGTTTTAAGATGAAGGATTTGGGTAAACTCAAATATTTTCTTGGCATAGAGGTGGCTCGTTCAGAGGAAGGGATCTTCTTGTCTCAGCGAAAATATGTTTTAGATATTATCACAGACACTGGCCTGTTAGGATGCAAGCCGGTATCCATCCCGTTGGAGCAGTACCATCAACTCGCTACTGACAAAGGTCTTATCCTTGCTGATGCAAAGAAATATCGACGTCTTGTTGGGCGTCTTGTGTATTTGTCAATCACACGCCCAGAGTTATGTTACACTATTCATCTTCTTTCTCAGTTTATGCAAAAACCTCATGAAGCTCACTGGAATGCAACGCTCCGTGTGGTTCGTTTCCTAAAAGGTTGTCCTGGACAGGGCATACTTCTACGAGCTAATAGTGATCTTCGGCTCTCTGTTTATGTTGACGCTGACTGGAGTACATGCCCAGAAACTAAGAAATTAGATAGTACTACTTGGAGGTTCCCCGATTAATTGGAAAACTAAGAAACAAGACACCGTTTCCATGTCTTCCGCTGAAGCTGAGTATCGCGCGATGGCTGCAGCAACTAAGGAAATCAAATGGATCGTTCAGCTGATGGAAGATCTTGGTGTTAAAGTCGACAAGCCTATCAAGTTCTACTGTGACAGTAAAGCTGCAATTCATATCGCCGCAAATCCAGTCTTTCATGAACGCACTAAACATCTGGAACGTGATTGCCATAGCGTACGTGATGCAGTTAAGGCCGGTCTCATCTCTACGGTTCATGTCAAGACAAAAGATCAACTCGCGGATATCTTAACCAAAGCCCTTGGTCGTCCGCAATTTGAAGCTTTGTCTTCCAAGTTAGGTGTTCAAGACCTTCACTCTCCAACTTGAGGGGGAGTATTAGGAAAGGGAATCCTAGATAAGGATTACCTTACTAAACCGTCATTATCTTATGTTATATTTCCTATTTATCTTTAGGTTAGGTCGGCTTATACGTTTGTATATATACTCTTGTTCATCGATCATATAATACAAGTTTAGAGATTACAATATTATATCAAGTTTACAGCTCTCGACCATTTAGGGGAAGGGATTATGCTTGGTGTTAGACATGTTAAAGCGAGTCTCTTTTGGAACCTGCAAAAATGTGTCGGATTCAGACAAGAGAAGAAGTTGTCTAAAGAATACGCCACTTTAGATCGAGTGTACAAAGTATATATTAGCAAAGAGAGAGAAGATAAGAACGCAAGAGACTGATGAGGATAATTCAAATGGATTAGAAAGCGATGATCATCCGACGTCCCACATAAAGCCAGGGGCGGATCTACTTGTATAGAAGGTGGGACACGTGCCCATACTAATTTTATAATTTTTTGTTTGTAGCATAATTCAGAGTATGTGAATCTAGGGGTGGACAAAAAGAACGAACTTGGAAATTTAAACAGATCTAACCCGACATAACATCCAAATAAATTTTGTTCTACGGTATTTTGGATGTTGAATTTTACTTAAACCGGACCGAAATTCAAACAAATCGTTCAAAAAACTCAAAAGTTTTCAAAGACCCCAAAAAGTTTATATTAAACACAAACTTAATCCTAAATAAGTATTTTAAGTATCTTAATATTTATTTATAACATAGAAAATTAACTCTAATATTTAGTTTAATGTATATTTTTGATAATTAGTCAAATATTGAGGATTTTATATTTTCACAATTGCATTAAAAGTTTTGTTGTAATTCGTTTTTTTTTCAAAATTTTCAAACCTATATTTTTGTAAGTTTAAATGATGTTTTCTACGTTTATAGACTTATTAATTGTTACTTTTAATTTGTTCATATTTCTCTTCTTAACAACCACCTTCTAATCATGCAACCAAACTTTTGTTAATGTAAATTATTTAAAATTTTCAAGTTTGTCGAGTCACAAATAAATTGTTGGATAACTCAAATCCGAATTAGAACAAAATCTGAATATAAAAAAAAAAGTTCAACCGGATTTCCAATGTGCTACTATATCTGAATCAAATCTCAGTAAATCCGGACAGACATCAGATCAAATTTTTATAATATCCAAAATAAGACTAAAGTTGTGCACCAAAAATTCAAATCATAATTGACCCCAAACTGAAACTGATTGGATATTCGAACGTCCATAACTATGTGAATTTAGCATATGTGGTTAAAAGAGGTCAATGGTAGGACTGGAAAAAATATCCGGACCCAAAGAACCGACCCGAAACGACCCAAAAATTTGGGTCCTGATCGGACCCATGGTAAATAAGCAAATGGGTATTCAGTTGCTATATCCGAAGAATCGGTGTCGAACCAGATCCGAACCGAGAATCGAATGAGTCTCCGAAGATATCCGAAATGTAAATATATATCTAAAAATATTAGTTATAATAATACTTATAATTAGTTGAATAATTAAAATTAAACTTATAAATTAAATATATTAGTTATTTTCAATATTTTTAAAATAAGATCATTAGGATAAAAATACTAAAAAACGTATTTTAGATTACTTTGTACTTTTTAGTAGTTTGGATACAAAATACCTGAACAAAATCGAGTAATATGTTACTTTGGATACGAATATCCAAACTGTTTCAGATACATTGGTTATTCGGTTATTTTCAGGTTCCTAATCATAAGAACCGAACACACCCGGATCCGGGAGGATCCAACTCGAACCCGACCCGAAATTTTGTAATATCCAAATGAGACATAATTTTAAAACCTAAAATATTCAATACCCGAAAGAACTGATCCGCACCCGAACGGATACCCGAATGACCATGTCAGACACTTCACATTTAACCGTATTTTTCTCTCATCTTTTATTTATTTATTTCCTTGTCAATTTCACGTGTGTAATAACAATTACTCTTTTTGGTCAAATGTCTAATTTCATATTTTAACTCGTATCATTTCTTGTCCTCCTAAATTTTATAAAATTAGTTATATATGTTTAACTGGTGTAGATATCAATTTGAATTTCCAATTACTTATTTTGTACTTCTTCTATTTATAAAGGATATATATTTTCTGAATGTATTAAAATATTTAAATAAAATAATAAATATATTATTATTTAAATAAAATATTTTTTGACTATAATAATACTTCAGTGATACAATTAATTTTTAAAAAGTTTATATGCTACTGACTAATATAAAATGCATTGAAAACATAAGATATATATCTTTTAAAAATAAACGATTTAAAATTTTGTAAAACATTTATATTTAGAAACATAATGACTATTTAATTAGTTAAAATATTTAATTATTTACTGTAGACATATAGTATTTTATAATAATATCACAAAACTGTCAAATTATTTTAAAGAATATATATATGAAATATATTGTACTCCATATAAAATATATTTCAAGTATCTACCATTTATAAAGCTGACTACAACCAAGTACAAAGTTTATAACTCAAATGATGAAGATTTTAAAATCACGATTTGCGATTAGTCGCATGACAAATCATAAAACAATTAATAACTAATCACAGCATTCCGCAAACGAACAGAGCTTGTTGAGTGTCAACATTGGTTTTAGGTTCAGCTACACCGGCGGTTACATTGAGACTCCAAACTACAAGTCTTCATCCATGGTAATCATATAAGAACGATAGACCTTTAAGAAGGATCAAAGGTAGCAAATGAGCTTATTTTAATCAGTTGATGTAGTAATTTTGTGTACTTTAGAATCAAGTATATCTTGTATGTTCAAAAACTAATAATGCGGTAATTAGACGCTTTCTATGAACTTCACTATGCAGATTATTAAGAACGCAGACTCCATCTAGGAGTTAACGATTATTTGTTTATTTATAATATATTTTATATTTATATCTAATATTTAAGTTGAGAAAAACCTTCTATTAGCAGAAAAAACATTTATCATAGCACACATAAAAAACGATAAAAAATTAATTTTATAAATAGTAAAAAGGCATTTATATCTTTTGGATTAATTATTATATACTTAGAGTTTAGATTTGGAGAAAAAAATTTAAAATTTGGGAATTAGAATTCAGGGTCTCAAAGTTAGATATTTAAGTATAAAATTTAAATGAATAATTTTAAATTAGTTTATTTTGAGAATATTTAGTTTTAATAAATATTATTATTCATTAAGAATTATTTTTTCTCTTTTGTAAAACTTATTTTGATCATTTACTTCTTTATGTGTTATTTTGTTCATAAAAAAACTTGTTTTAGCGTGTTTTAATGAATTTGCCTCTTTAACTTTTAGGTTTAGTTATAAATTATAAAGGAAATTAATATACAAAAGACAGAAATCAAACATATTTGTGAACTTTACTAACTTTATTGTCTAATTTAATCAGTTTATACTAATTAAAACTGATTTATACAACACTTTTCAGCATGTGTAGCACTTATCACAACCAAGCTCTAAATCTTGAGATTTCAACATTTTCCTTTAGAAAAATAATTGCAGCTGGCTATAAAAAGTTTATCTAAGTTACTAGGGTTTCTTTTTGTCAGATGTTAGTAGGATCCGTTCAAACATGAAGCGCAATTATGTGAATTTTTGTCTCTCATTAGTTCTATATATTTTTATGTTGTATCTAGTTTAGGTAATGATTGTTATGGATGTATTAAGATTATAAGATATTAGGTATAATTGGTTTCATGCATTCACATAATCCAATTTTAAAAACTATATTATAAGATATTAGGTTTGTTATGCATGCAGATAATGGGTTTTGTCGGTTCTTTTTCCCAAAACTAAATGAAGCTTTTGGTTTTTGTTTATTAGATTATCATTGGTGAGAATCCTTTGGTTCTTTTTATTAATCCTTTTGTAGATCATGTAGCTTTGAAAAATGAATCTGTAGCTTTTCCGAGCTTTTTACAACAACAAATAATTTTCAAAATGTATGCTATGTCTGTATGATGATCTCTTTAACTCTCTATCTGTTATAAAAGGAAAAAGGAACATTCTTTCTTAAGATTAGATCTATCGGGCAAATATTAAACCACTGCTTGGTGATTCTTTACCATTCTGCTCTGCCTGTTTTGGAACCTGTTGCATTGTATCTGGTGTCATTTGTAAACGGTAACTTCTTGTGATTTGAGTATATGTCATTCGCATTTGTAGTGATTTTTCCTTAGTAGGTTACGGTGAAATCTTTTTTTGAGAGACTAGTTCGCATAAAAGTTGACTATACAATATTGTGGACAACTTTGATCTTTGTATGATTGTCTTTCGTTTTATTCCTGGTCTAAACAAGCGTGTGGCTTATGAATCACAAACACAACCTCCGAATATATATTTTCCATACAGTAACCAAACTTTGATCTCAAACAAATAAGGAAGCGAGGTTAAATGATATGGACAACTGAAACATATGTTTGATTCAACAACTTTCATTAGAAAACTTTACTTGGAAATACAAGAAATAATAAAAAAATTAAAAGAATTTTTTTTCTGTAACAGTCAATGGCTTGTTGTTAGTCATGAGAGTTTCAACGGATACGAGTCACGTGAGAAAATGGCTGATGGGCTGCTTTCTGATCAGGTTTCTTGGCAGTCTCTGGCATTCCAAAAACATCCCAAAACCTCAATGTCTCGTCTCCAGCTGCTGAAGCAACGGTAGAGCCATCAGGACTTTGTGCCATATACAGAACTCTTGATGTATGGCCAGTGAGCTCAGCCATTTTCACCAAGGATGGGTACTTCCAAAGTGCAAGGTGGTTCTGAGTAAACCCATGTGAGCTAAGCAACTCTCTTTCTTTCTTGCTCCACAACAAACAGCACACTTGGGATCCTGTGTTTACTGAGTTCAAGCAAGCTCCGGTGTGAGTGTTCCAGAACTTGATCGTCCCATCTGCTCCACCACCACCAGTTGCAAGCAAACTCGATTGGAAGGGGCACCAAGCAAGAGCTTTCACTGCAGATGTATGGTCCTCAAGCCTGTGCAGCCATTGCGTGGTTGATCTCGAAGACGCAGCAGAGCGATCCCATACGTGAACCACATTGTCGTTGCCACCACTAGCTAGCTGCATTCCAGAAGCTGACCACTTGAGCCCACAAATCTCTCCAGTGTGACCTCTGTAAGTTCCCACAACATGAGACCTCATCCTGACATCGTTGTTGACAATCTTTCCGTCCATTCCTCCAGTTGTGAGGGTGTGATTGTTCCATGCAAGTGATCCTACTCTAGAGTGGTGGACATCGTTCAAAGTTCTTACCTTACGGTTGGATGAAGAATCCCAAAGCTGGACTTGAGAGCTGTTGAGGCCAACTGCAATGTAAGAAACATCAGGTGCCCAGCTTATGCTTGTGATGGGTCCTTTGTCTTCCTCAATGGTCACGAGCTCAGATACAGAGCCGGTAGTAGCATCCCAGAGGTAAAGAGTGTGGCCCAAGGCAATGGCTAAGACGTTATGAGAACCCCAGTCAAGCAAGTTAAGGTAGAAGTCATCGAGAATGTCAGGAGCACCCAAGACGTTTATACAAGACTTAGGAATGTGTCGACGAGGCTTTAGAGGTTGTTGTTGGTGGTGAAGACAAGACGAAGCAAAGTGATTACGGAGAGGAGGTTGAGGTTTGTTCCTGAAGGCGAGAATACGGGTGCGGTTGAGATTGAGCGTTTCCGCCAAACGCTTCCTGTAAGCCTCTTTGGAGGGTGAAAGCACCACCGCTTCTTTTTTTTTACCTTCTCTTGCTTCGATAAGGGCTTCGGTTAGGGCATGATGAGCAAAGTCGAAGTCCATGGCTGATCTGTTCGGTATGAATCTGTCCCAATTTTCCTTGGGAATCTTCCGACCATGTTCCTTCGAGTTCATACCTGCATTCATTATGACCAAACACACAACACAATACCTATACGAAGAAACTGATTAACCAAAATCTAATTCCGAATTCTAAACCCTAAAACCGATTAACCACAGAAGAAACTGGCAACACAACAGCGATGGATGATAATATACGAATCCTATTAACAAGCTTTCTAAAAACCTAAAACGAATTCAGAAGAAGATTATCTGAACAACTACAGAATGAACAGAGCGAGCAAAAGAGAAGCAAATATTAAATTCTCTAACAACCCTAAAACGAAATTGGAACAAAAGTAATAGCAGAAGAACAGAGTGAGCCAACGAAAACGAGAGAAACAACGATTGGAGAAATTGTGTGTGATTAATTTCTGCTTCCCGCTCTATTTATAGACAGATCGGTTTCCTTTCCCGAGTCAATTTCCTTTCCCGAGTCTATAATTCCTTTTTTCAATTAGGTTTTGGTTATAATTTTCCATTTTTAATCGTTTTTGACACGTGTATTAACGATTAATTCTTTGAAGCTCCTCTTGTATTTCTTTTAGTAAAAGTGATTAATGACTTTATCATATATATACAATTTCTAACATTATTAAAAAAAATAATCATTGGTTAAGTTAAAACACCATATATTCCTAACACAAAATTATGTTGATAAAGAGAAAAAGGTTACTAGTCCGATAAAAATACATGGATACAATCACAATCAGTAGTGTTGAGTTCGCGGGTCGACTTGCTCAGCCTCTCCGCGGGTCGAGTCAATTTTTTTTAATTCAAAAAATCAATCCGCTTGATCCGTAAACAAAAAATATTAAACCCGTCCCCGCTCCACCAAAACTCGTAGGTGATCCGCCAGATTCGTGGATAATATTAATTATAGTAAAAATAATTATTTTAATTATATATTATTTTTTTAAGAAATAATATTAAAATAATATATTTATAATTAAAATTATATATGTATTATAATATTTTATATATATTACGAAAATATTTTAAATTTTGCAGATTGGCGTGTATCCACAATTGAAATTTGGTTGACCCGCAACCATCCCGCATCAAAAACACTCAACTTGCATCCGCACCTGCAAATCAATTATTTCAAATCACTCGATCCGCACCCGCTCCACTGCGGGTCAAATGAAGCGGAGCCCCACATATAATAATTCAAACTCCTAGCTTTAAATTGTACACATCACAATTGTTTCTTCAATTGAAATAATGAAATTTGCAAACAATTAGTTTGTCTTTTGCCTCTTTGGTCTTTTCTTTCATTTAGAGTAATTATACATATTCTTCTTGAAACTCTTTTAAGAAAGTGGTGTATCTTGAGTACACTATCTCTTTTCTAGATGACTATTTGTTTCACTATGTCTGCATTAAAATAAAAAATAAATAATGGTTCTATCTTGCAATTACTACACTACTACTTGTTAATCTTTGACATTGTGCTCTGCCTCCTTTTTTTATGGATCATGTTTGATTTGCTACATCTGAAGTCATATGCAAATAGTGATTTCTTGTGCTACGAATATCATTTCCCTTTGCGTCTTTCGTAATTGTTCCTTATTATTTTGTGGTTTAAGTCTGATTGTATACATAAACGTCAACCATAAAAATAGTAAAAAAAACCCAAGTGCTCTTTTCAAGGTTTGTCAATTAGTAAAAATCTCATATATGCAGTAAAAAATATATCTTTTAACAATCTTTCATACTTAACTTTTTAACTGTATACTACTAATGAAACAGAACTCAAAGTGATTCTGAAATAAAACATACTTTTGATCATTTTGTACAATTTTATACTGCAATTGTAAGACCTATATCATAAAGAAAATTGTGACTCAATAGCCAATCAGTCAGTCATTCATATGTGAGATTCTTCAATTTCCAAGTTGCAAAAGGGATGGTTAATGAGTGAACCGATCTTCCACCTCAAACCAGACTTTGTAACCAAACATCTCTTCAGAAAATTTTGTGCTTCTTCAGATAACCAATCTGGTATATAAGGAATGCAACCGCCTTAACCAATGTGTTTGACCAATTCTTTAGAGCCAAGAAGACTACTATATATATTCTCCTCAAGCTTCTTTTCTAGTTAACATCTCCAAAACGGTGCATCCAAAAGCCCACTTGTCAACACTGTAGTCCACAATCCCCTGGCTAATAATCTCTAGAGCCATGTACGTGGTGGTACCCCCAAGGCCAGTTAAAGTAAACACTGGGCCCTTGGGTAAAATGATTTTACTTATTTTTTACATATGGGTAACTAAAAAATTTGGGACTTTATCCCTATGTTTTTATTTAAACAAAAATTAGATTCCTTTCTAGTATTATTTATGAAAAAAAAGAAGAAATGTTTGGCCTCTGGGGCCCATGCCCATGTTCTAAGCCAGCTCTGGGCCGCCTAACCTGATCCTTTTGCATACTCAATCGAACTTTTTTCCATGACTAACCTGAAATCTCAAATTTGGCCAAATACTCCTTAGATATTAAGCGGTAATTTACAAGGTTTAATATGATTTAAGCTATGTTCGTTTTTGTATTTGAAGCAACATCTAGATGTAGCATCTGAATACAACATCTATATATTGCATCCATATGTTGTTCGCTTTTATTTGTGTTGAGAAATTGCATGACCCCAAACTCATCAGTATATCAACTTCTCTTTTATCTATTTTATCAATATGCCAACGTTCCACTTAGAGTGTACTACCATTTCAAAAATACCGATATAGCCATTGATTCATTCTTGAGGACTTAGTTTTTCTGTTCAATTATTTTCTTGAGGAGTTATGATGACAAAGTAAAACCTAACGGATTTTCTTGTAACTTTAATTGACATGACTCATAATCTACGTATTCAAAAAATAATTTTCTTTGGCTCCAGCTAATAAACAATACAAATAAATAAACAAATAAAATATAAAGAAAAATGTATTTTTTTTTGTAAATTTCTCAAACCAAACCTCCATGAAAATATGTTTCTTTTTTACTTGTAATGCAACAATACTCTCTCTGTACAGTAAAACGCCAAATAATAACCTGCTTCTCTTGGTTTCTCCGCTTATGTAAAACCAATCTTCTTGCGGTGTCAGTTTATAGTAGAGAGAGGAGACCTTAAGTCCGATACAACTGCATCTTAAACAGAGGAAGCATGGGTCCGTTTCCTTGTTCATGTAATAGTAAACGTAAATTATCGTAGTAAATCAGATGGCGTACAGAAAATATCAGATGGCATTGTAAACGTACATATTGTTACAGTACATTCGATCAAATCTGAGAATGAGGTTTAATTATATGTATCCAAAAGCCTTTTCTTCTGGAAAAATGATGGTGTTGTGTTTATGTATCATTAAGAGAAGGCATAACAAAGTGATAGTGGGTTGAAGAAGTATAGTTAAGTACTCGTACGATTCATAACCGTACGTAGATGAAGAAATCGACCAATTCCTACGTTAACAGAGGCTATAGGTCTCAATCAGTACATAAACACGTCACCTGTGCGGAAACATACATCAACCAGTACAAAATTCAATTTCCATACATGAACTTTCAAAATTTGGTTTTAACATACATTGACCTAATTTACATTAGTCAAACGTTACAAATATGAGTTCTCGTTAACCCGATAACATTTCCAAGTAATATGAAGTTTTACATATAAGATTTAGAGTTTAAAAGTATTTTATTTTAATTATTAATAGTTTTATTTTAGTTATTTTAAAAGATTTAGATAAATATGATGGAGTTTGGCTAAATTTGATGCGAGTTGGGTATTTCTTGTCTTTTTTGTATCCTAAATATCTGAACCTGACCCAGTCACGAACATGGCCTCTGTTGATGTAGGAAATTACCGATTTTTTGTTACCGGGTTAAAGACAACTCATATTTTGTAATGTTTGACTAACGTAAATTAAGTTAATGTATGTTAAAACCAAATTTTGAAAGTTCATGTATAAAAATTGAATTTTGTACTAGTTGATGTATGTTTTCGCACAGATGATGTGTTTATGTATTGATCGAGACTGTTGGCTCTGTTGACTAGGAATTGGCTGATTTCTCTACGTAGATGATAATAAAATTCAGATCAAGTCACGATGGTTCATATGTGAGGAACTGAGGGATAATGATTATTTGCAAAAACATAAAAGGTTGACGTAAAGTCTAAGTTTTACGGTTGTTATTATAAAGACACGTGCATGAATAAGTGATATATATATATATATATATGCAATTTTTTGGATTTTGTTAATTCATGATACTTACGTTTTGGTATCAAACGTAAAGGCATGCACGTAATTTCATTATTTTACGTTTTGCATCATGGACCAAAGTGTTGACATTTATTGTGAATGTAGAGGCTGAAAAACCGAATCGATACAAACGATATAAATAAAGCGATATTAAGGAAATATTTGATTCAAAAGACGAGATAAAAACCGATATGAAAACGTATAGAATTAGACCATGGAGTCGAGACGAATCTATTTCCTTAACTCTTAATATTCGCTTCGTAGTGAGACGGACTTGTACGAAATTGAGCCCATGATACAACCATGATAGACGATTCACGCTTCACCCGTGAACATCCCTACGAACTAATAATCTACGAAACATTCTCTATAAAACTTACGATGGGATATTACTGGTTTTCGTTCTGAAAAAAAAACTTGAAAAATGAAGAAGAGGATTCAATTTTATTTAAAGAGAAAGACGAGAGCCACTTCCCGTAAACACTGCTGCACGTGGACGGAAATCTCGCGGAGATCGAGAGAGTTGAGTTCAGAAAACTTATCCCACTCTCTCTTTTCTCGTTTAAATATCTGAGAGGAAAAAATACGTGATATTTTTTATTTGTTAGACAAACTACTTGTCGTTTTCTTGTTTTTTTTGGCCCAAGTCGAGCCGAACGGACGGCAGTGGCGGCGCGCGCGTGGGGTGCTTCCTCTCTCTCTGAGTTGTTTATACACTGCTATCAAGGAGTCATATATATACATCTCAAAATCATCCCTTCTAACCAATATGAGATGTTTTAAGTTTCATTCATTAAAGCCAAAAAAGGTTTACATTTCTTTTCACATTGCAATATTATTTGGAAGTCCATTTAGCTCAAATAATATACCCAACTGTTAAAAGTCACTATTAAAAATTGTGACTGTAAGGATTTCCACACCGAGAAAGGAAAGTATAAATCTGTGCATAAATGAAATATTTCAAGATAATAATAAAGATGCACATAAGTAGATTTCTCTTTAAGATCTGAATAGAGAACCGATGATAAATAAGTTTTGCCAGTTTATTGATTTGATATCCATATAGTTTAAGACATATATATATTAACTTAATACATGTATATATTTATTTTAGAATGCTTCTGCTGCATTTTAGTATAGGTAATTGTGTTATGAAATACTAACACAATGTAGAAATAATTATGTTATGGAATATTAACATAATAAGGACCCTTGCGTTGCATGGATTTTATTTAATATTTTAATTGTAAAAAAGCATAGAAAAGAATTAAAAATATATATAACTTTTTGAATTAATTCTTGAATTTTTTAGTATATATTGGTGTAACACTTATCTTAGTATTAATTATCTGTCTTCTTGGTAAGTTTTGATTAGTAGTTTTTTCAATAATTATGATATTTTACAGTAGTATTTTTTAATAAATACTTCACTTCTAATTACTTTTCAAAATAATATTAGTTGTAGTTAACTGAAACATATAGAACTGGTATAAACTCTCTATATTTTATATTGTTTAAGACAAATTAAAAACAACGCAATTCAAAATATTATTGTTAGTCAACTAAATATCAAATATGTTACTAGCTAAACATCAAATTTGTTTACTTTAAAATCAATAGTGCAACTTTAACCTTTCTATATATATATATATATATTATTGAAAATTTCTTGCTATACAATATTTTGTATAATACTATTGTCGTTATACTTTATGGAGGCTGATTTAAGAACTTGAAGTCTTGCAGTTATAGTGATTCTTGATAGGGCGACAAACAATTGTCCGTGTGAGAAAACTGGATTTAGCAACTATAGATCAAATTAGTAGAACATTGATTTTGACTCTTGTTAATAGTCATTGCATAGCAAAATCGTATAGATAATTGACGTCTTTTCAGTTTGAAATCCATCTTGCTTTCTTGGTGTGAAATTTATTCTAGGAATAAGAACTCATTTTCCCACCTAAGTTTCGATTTAAATTCTTGCTTCAACAATCTTGTTTTCTAGGGGTGTTATTAGTAACCTTGTTCCATTGCAAAGTCCTTCTCGTTGATTTAAATTCCTAAATAGCATGACTGGAACACAAATTTCAAGACAAAGTTTGTAATTTGGAATTCCTGAAAATTTTAACATATTTAAAAAATCTATAGGATATAGAATATGATCATTTGCCACTTCTTCTTTGCAAGATGTGAAAGAAGATGAAAAAAAAACTCACCTAATATGTTTCTTGTATATCTTATTATGTCTAGTGACAAAATATGAGAAGTGACAAATTAGGATAAAGCTTAATCATATATATTTATATATGTTAACAGTTGTAGTTCTTTTTTGGTTTATGATTTTAAAACAGAAATTTAGGTTTTTGAATTGGAAAGTTGATTATTCATTAAAAAAATGGAAATAATTATTCTACAATTTTTTTAGGATTAAAAAAATTACTATTAAATACTTTTTTACAATTTTTGTAATTACTATCAACTATTTCTTTTACAATTTTCTTTTCTTTAATATTTTAGAAAGGAAAATTATAATTAAATAAATTATTTTATAAATTTTTGTTTTGTTTAGGATTTTAAACAAAGGAACACTACAATTAAACACGCTTTACTTTTTTTTCTTTTACTGTTAAAGAAATTTTAAAATTACTTACTTTCAAAATTAATTTTTATTATATTAGTATATATATTTTTTATCATGATATGATATATTTTAATACATATAACAAGATTAAAAAAGTACTGTTAAATATTTTTTGCAAATATCTTTTGTTTGTTTAGGATTTGTAAAAAAGAAAACTATAGTTAAACACTCTTTATTTCTTTATACTGTTAAATAATTTATAAAATTGTTTTTTTTTTCAAAATTTGTGTTTTATTATCTTTAAATTTTTCTTTTTTTAGGATTTATAAAATGGAAAATTACAATTGAATTCTTTACGTTTTTCACTACTAAACAATTTTGAAACTATTTTTTTCAAATTTTTTTATTATATTAGTATATATATTTTAGTCATGAGAGATTTTAATACATGTCACAATATTAAAAGGAAAATTATAATCAAATAATTATTTTGTAATTATTTTTTTATTAGGATTTTGAAAATGGAAAATTACTATTAAATAATATATATACTTAATCTATTAACAAAACTTGCTTTTATTATTATTTAAATATATTTTAAATTATGAGATAGTTTAACACATGTCACAATTTTAAATATATAATTGACATGTGTTACAATTTTTAAAAACCAAGCTTTATATAATAAGATATTAAGATTAATTTACATATTAATGCTTTAATGTTTATATATTTTATAACATGTTAGTCACCAAAGTGGCCTTATTATCTACTTATAAATATTAAAATTAATAATAGTATGATTGATCATGACTAAAAGAGATGCTATGAATGACAGTAAAGTTTAATGAATTTTTTATATCCTGGGAAATTACACAAAGGTGAATTATTGAATATAGTTAATAATAAGAAATTGATTAATCTTTTTTTTTACTATAGTTGATAGTATGAATACCCAAAAGTAGAATACTATTTGAATTGAGTTTAAAGTGATTAATAATTAGAGTATATTTTTGCATCATTGAAAGTGTTTGTGTTTAAGTATTGCCCAGTTTATGTATACGTACCCACTCTGCCCCTTTTTAGAGAGGGGGATAGCTAAACTCATCTTTCGATGAGCTGCCTACGTACCCCTTTTGAGGGTCAAGCCATCTCGTATTTCAGTTGGTGCCGTGAGTTTGTTTACTCGGTGCCTGCATCGATCGTCTTGGTTGTAGCCGGGTCGATGTTTTCTTCTGAGTTTATCTCCTCCGGTTTGGTCAAGGCGTTATGATCGGAAACCTGCTGGTTTTTGGTGTCCTAAACCATTGCTTGAGCTGACGATGTTGAATTGTCTTTCTTCAAAGTGTTTTCATCCGATGGCTGAGTTATCTTTGCACGTTTTGGTTTTACCGTCACGGTAGCCATGGCTTGCCTCAGCTTATGCTCGGCTAAGTAGTAAAGTCGCGATTTTTTTTTCTGGCATCCCTAGATTGCGACAATTCCTTTAAAGTTGGGAACTTGATGCCTAGATGATATGTTGACGGGACTGCCTTCATGGCGTTTCTCCAACGCGTTCCCATAATGACGTTGTAGATGGCTGGGTGGTCGATGACCGCGAAGTCGACGATTTTTGTGACTTCCTTTGCCATGACTGGGAGTTTGATCGACCCGAGAGTCATTGATGTTATGCCCGATAAAACGGTTAATGGTTTTGGGGTTGGTATGAATTCTCCCAGACCGTCGTTCATCTTTTTGATAGTATCACGGAAGATGACGTTGACTGGTGTCCACGAGGATTATGGCGAATTCGAGATCTCAGATTACGAGATTGATAACGAGTGGGTGGTTATGGAGCTGGTCGATTCCACGAGCTTCCTCTTCTTCGAAGGTAACATCTCTGTTTGGAACGTTGCGTGATAGCAGAAGTAATAAATACCTCGGTCTTTTTTTAGGATAAACAAAAGGATAAGTTTGGGTGAGTTGATATACTATGGATTTTACCCGTTTTCACCCATAGTATATGTGCTTTTTAGGATCTATTATATATGTTTGGATTATATTTTAGACTTAAGGTACATTTATGTTTTGGAGAAATATTGAGATTGTGGAGTATTTTAGGGCTTTATGATGAAGAAACTCGTAGTTGCTGAAGAACCAGAAATCAAAGTCGATATTTACGTAGAGTGTCGATCAAAAACACTTTGTTGTCATCGATTGACAGCAAAGCGCGAGAAGAGACGACTTGTTGGTGACCGACTGAAAGCCCAAATGTTCCACATAATTACAAAACTACCCTTAGTCGACTTTATACCTAGTATTTAAGTATTTTGCCATTCTTTGGGCAACACATAACGTACAATATTTTTCATAACCTATTCCATAATTAGAAGTTTTCTGTTTGATTTGGAGAGAAGATCCAAGATTTCTTAAGAGATTTGTATTGGAATACCATTGTTTCTTATTCCTTATTCTATTTTATGCTTTCTGTTCAATTATTTATCATGCTTTGTTTGATCTTGTATGAGTAGTTCCCTTTGTTAGATTTAGGGTTAATTAGGGTTGTGAAGGATTAGCCAAAACTATTGAATTGCTAAGTTGATTGAGATATCCATTAATTGAACTGCTATTAATGCTTTTGTTCCAGAGTAACTAACTAAAATACTGATTTTAGGACTGTAGACAACTGTGACTGTAGGTTCTTTTTCTGAATTGATTCTTTTGAGATAGGTTGCTAGATACATGCGACACATGGTCTAGAAAGTTAGTAAACCAATCAAATAGGACTATAACCCTGATTTGAGATAGCCATCGATTGACGCTCAAACCCCATAATCGATCGATGATTCATTCTGTATTCGTAAGCGAGAGCTGGAATACTGGACTTAGATAATTATTAGACTCACATGTAACATCTAGATATCTATACACTAGAGTTCAAGTTCTAGATTATCAAACACACCTTTAGTTTCTATATCTCTATAAACATATTTACCTGAAATCCTAGATCTAGCTACTTTCTCATATCGTTTACAACTTCAATCAATCAATCTGTTTTACTTATATATTGCTTATTTATTAATCTGCATAGCTTAATCTAATATCTATAAACTCTATTGTGTGACCACACTCCATGTACATTCGATCCCTAAGTACTACAATTGAACCTCTTATTTGAGAGAGTAACATTGCTCATAGGGTAATTTGAGTGATATCAGCCATCAACAGTGGAGGAAGCGGAGCCTGAAGGAATCTCAGCTATCAAAGAAGAAGTAAAATGGATGTCCCATATCAATAAGTACCTCGAAAACGACACCCTCCCTGACGATCATAATGAAAGCAGGAGGATCAAAAAGAAAGTGGGAAGGTACTGCATATCCTGTGGAAGCTTGTTTATAAGGTATTTCTCCGGGCCCCTATCTATGGTACATCATTCCAAAGTAGGCTGAGAGGAAACTCAAAGAACTGCACGAAGGAGAATGTGGTTCCCACTGGAGCGGAAGTCTGGTACACAGGGCCATAAGAGCCAGATACTACTGGCCTACAATGGCAGAAGATGCCAACCGACAAGCCAATTACAACGATCAATGCCAAACAAACACACATGTCTCTAAACTTACTCCTGAAAACTCGAAATCTGTAAGCTCCCCCTGGCCCATCAGGAAATGCGGGATGGATATAATAGGAAACTTCCCAATAGCACTGCGGCAGAAAGTCTTCCTCCTAGTCGTAACCTACTACTTCTCCAAATGGGTGGAAGCAGAGGCATTAAGCAGAATAACATACATATAGATCATGAAATTTTTGTGGATCAACGTGATATCCCGGTTCAGGATCCCCAGGACATTCTCACTGACAATGGATCTTAGTTTGCTAGCCATAATTTCAAGGAATTTCGCAAGAATGGGGGCATAAAACTCACCTTCGCCACGCCGAGGTATCCTCAATCCAACGGACAAGCAGAATCTATCAACAAGACATTAGTCAACATGCTAAAGAAACGCCTAGAAGATGCCCAAGGAAGATGGAAAGAAGAATTACACGGAGTCCTGTGGGCCTACCGGACTACTCCCAAGATGGCCACTCAGGAAACTCCTTACTCATAGCGATACTTCCAACTGAGGTGCACGTAAAAACAACTGTATCACAACCACTCTCTCTAGATGAAAACGAAGAGCTAATGGCTCTAAGCCTTGATATGCTCGATGAAAAGAGAGAAGAGGCAAGAATATGAAATGGGTCCTACCATCAAGACATCGCCAGGACCTTACAGCAAGGGGATTGGGATCTTTGACTTTTCGACAACACAAAGAATAAATCAGCAAGAAAGCTCACCACCGAATGGGAAAGACCATATAGGTAATATAGATACGGAGAGCAGGGGCCTATAGGCTGCAAGATAGCGATGGAAAACTCAACCAAACTGCTGGAATGCCCTTCACCTCAAAACCTATCACCTTTAAATACGATCTCAGGATCATGCTTTCTACTACTATACTATTATTATTTAAGTATCTTGGTTTCCTACTCCTATTAATGCTAAATGTCTCCGGACTAAGCTTATCTAATAAAATGTTAGGTACCTGGGACATACGAGCTGGATCAAGTCTCAAATGACTTCCAATCCTGGAAAACCCTTCATCCAAGTGGCATGCCCACAATGATAACGACAATGGGTATACAAATTAAGCAAAAATAGGCCTTCTCAAGCATAAGTATATTGTCAAAAATACTTGGTCCCTGCATAAAGACCATGAGCCAAAATATATGCTAGGACCCCAGTACGAAATGCGCATGTTCCTGCATTAAAACACTATGTGCTAAACAAAAATGCAGGAAGCGCGAAGTACAATTGCAAAAGTACGTAAAGTAGGGTTGATATAGGGAGCAAAAGTGCAAAGTCCGTATTACGGGAGGACACCAAAAACCCTTCTTATCCAGACATGGAAAGCAGTAAAACTAGCGCTTGAATCACCACCCCAGGCAGATTCACACCATCACCGATCGATAAGAGTGGCAATTGCCTAACCCTTTTCAGGGCCTAAGTCACACCAGCACGAGATAAAATTCTGACAGTGGCTTTCTATAGGAAGCAGAGTGCAGCATAATTAGACATCGATAGTGGCCTAATTCTGAGTGGCAGATAACAAAGTCCATGCCGAGATCGGTAGGATCCGACCTACGGGAGGCGGAGTACGATCTCAAAAACCTCTAGATTTAAAACACAAGTTTATGGACTTATAACGTGAATATCGACAGTAGCCTACCCAGAGGTGACAAAATACGATACCAATCTACCTCTATATCTAAGTCCACGGACTTACACCATTTTTATCGCCAAAACCCTACATATATAACCTATGGGTTATAATACTTATGTATGTACGATCCTACCTAAGGTATGCGGAACATGACACTAAGCTCATCAGTGACCCACGGGTCCAAGATTCTATAGATCCCTAATTTAAAGCTTAAGAACCTATGGGTTACAAACTAGCCAGCGCGAAGGTCCAGAATCTCCAGGCTTCGTTAAACAGCTTGTGGAATTATAAGAAGCAAACAGAAGTATTTCCCTAGGGGAACGACATTAAAACTTCCAGGATCCAATGATGAAAAGTCCTATGGAAATCCTAATTTTCCAAACCTACGTGTCGTCACAGAAAAAAGAACCTCTTGAAGGTCTAATCTATCAGCTCCAGAACCCCTGGAGAAAACAACATCAGATCGGAATTCCCCAACGTCAGGACCTTTGCCTCCGCTGAAGTTTTGGGCCCGGTCTGGAAGCAGTAGTGCTCCCCATCATGCGCCAGCACGCTTCCCTAAAACTGTAAGTTTGAGGAACGCACTTGTAGATGGCGGGAATGTCGGGCTACAAATTAAGAGATAGCAATGGCCTTTTACTTTCCAAATCTGTTCTTACGAATACCAATCTCGAAGAGAAAACAGGCTACTACCGCATTCTTAACGTGAAGAATGCTTAAAAAGTTGAAAAATCTGAAACACATTTCAAAAGGACACAAAAGGGCCATTGTTCAAAACAATAATACAAAGGCACGAAGGCCTATTAACTCTTAAGGTCCCAGAGGGACCAACACAACAGAAATAAAGAGTGAGGGGCCGAGTTTCGGGCCAAAGGAGACTTCAAGGAGTCATCATCAGGAATAGATGTCGGGGCCTCTTTCATAGCTTCATCTCGAGGAATCACTGGCTTGTCTTCGAAGGAAGGAGGCGAAATCCCTTGGAGTCGAGCCTCAGAGATCTTCATTGTCTTATACTGCTCCAGTTCAACCGCCGGCTTCCAGCTATCCGTTTGCTGATTGAGCCACTCCCTCAACAGCTCCCAGCGGGCCACAATCCTATCACTATTCACCACCATAGACTTCTCCTCAAAGAAGATCTCCTCATTTGATTTCAAGTCGCACTAATCCTCCCTAAGATCCTCCAGCCTCTCCCTCAATTTGGTGTTCTCTGATGCCAAATCCCTGCATCATCTTTGCTCTTCACCTTGATCTTGAGGGCCTTAATCTCCTTCTCCTTAACAAGGTTTTTATCCTTCTCCTCCAACAGCTGAGAAGTTAGAGCCATTATCTCATCTTTGCTCTAAGCCTGCTCATTCGTCCACTCCTCGAGATGGAAAAACTGCGAAATCACCTGCATAAGTAATATTTAAGAAGATCAGTTAGGAAACAATTCAACCTAAGCCAGCAAAAAAAAAAGAAGAGAGAGCATTTCACCTGGAGCAAGTCGCCTTGGAGAGATTGAAAGACATCAGATGTATCACCATCAGGTAAGGTCACGAGATTTAAAGGGAACACCTTGGAATTAAGGTTGGCGAACACCTTCACCTGATCATCTGGAGACCAAGTGGAGACCTTGTGAAGTGATCCCGAAACCTTCGATTTCTTATTTGAAGATGAAGGTGTCATATCAACTGCAGCTTTGTTCTTGTTTCTTGTGACGCTTCTCACGAACTGAACATCGTCGTCATTTTGATCGGGAGCAGCTCTCTTCGAGACTGATTTCTTTGACGAGAGAGCTTCCAAATACTTATGGTATTCTGCCAATGCTTCCTCTCCCGTAGATCTAGACATGTTACCTGGAAACGACTCAAGGTTAGCAAAAGAGAAAACTATACGTAAGAAAGCGGGAATATTATATCAGGTCAATCCCAAATGCTGCAGCTTTCCAAAGCATCCTTGCTCGCTAAAAATGGGATCTGGTGCTGTTTGAGGAAGTTTCAAAACCTTTTCGATCGTCTTCATCCCTGCTGATGAAGACAGACAAGACATCCCTGCAGATGGATCAAACAAGCTTAGAATTATATTCAAAAAAAAAGCCAGGAAACAACGCCTCCTATGACCTACCAGAAAAATTCCAAAAATTCGAAAACATGGGAGAGTCATAAAAGCAAACTTCTCATTCCAATGTTTATCGAAAAATGGATGGTGCTCTCTGTCATTCTTTTTTTATCTCCTGAACCGTAAGGTTGCTGTTACGGGGATGAAGGTAGAATCTACTCTCTCCGCCGTTCAACGGAGATGTGAAGTACAAAAACATAAGCTCATCAACCCTAAGACAAAGTTTTCAAGGTCACCAAGATTTTGGATCCCTATCAAGTTCCTCCAAGACGGAGGATTAAGCTTACCCCGCGAAATGTTAAGCAACTCAGATATCTTCGCTATCAGCGAGGGAAGGCGGTCTCGAAATATAGATTCCAAGTAATCTTCATAAACTGGGACCTCTTTGACCTTGAAATCTGAAACCCTATCAAAGGGACTGGGTATCCGAATAACGACGTCGACAGAAAGACCATACTTTTCTCTCCAGCCGTCACCCTCGTCCACTCCAATCTTTGAAACAGGACCACTTCTGAGACTCCGCTTCAGTAGCAACCGGTTTAGGACTCCCAACCTCCACCTTCAGATATATGGAAGAGTCGGAGGAACCGGTATATCTGAGCGGTTTGATTTCGACTTTATTCTTCGATCTAACCTTACTGCCTATAGAAGAAGAGCTTAGAAAATTGCTAGACTTATCTCCCATCCTAGAAGCCGGGTACCAGAAACAAAAATCCGAGGAGATCTAAGGGGAAATATGAGAGAGAGAAACGTGACTAAAAACTCTATAGAACGAGGAAGAGAAGTGTGAGAAAATTACATTTTTAAATGATGGGAATCATAGAGTAGATGCTGCTAGACGAAATTGCCAAGATCTTCACGAGAGAAGAAAGGAAACTAAAAGATCTGGAGATTTGCAAAAGGGAGAGATATTTCAAGACCCTTAAAGAGCCTTTGCGAATCTTGGGGAAGCCATTGAGGCTTAAAGTCGAATATTGAAGCGGCATTTAATGATTTTACCTTCAAAAAAAGAAGGTAAAACTCGAAAAGCTGAAATTAACCCCTTGCAGCTTCTTATTACTTCAGGGTCCTGTTCCAAGCTTAAGGTCCAAGCACTCGACAAGAAAAATTTGATACCCATTGAAGTATCAACTACTTCCTAATCAAGCCATGCGCTGCTGATGTGAAAAGACAACATACAGCCTTGTCATCCACTTAAATGCAAGGCCAAGATTCAGAATCCTGCAAAATCAACTTGAGCTGGTCCCGAACCTGGAAACATTCAGAAGGCTCTGATCTATCTCTGGGAAAAAAAAAATCTCTTACAGGTTTGAACCTGGTCCAGGCCTAAGAAGAATGTGAAACGAGAATTACTGAACTGATGTCCTGCTCGAAATAGACCCGCTGAGATAAGACAATCTTGGTTGGCTCAAGTGCACATGTTATTTGCTCGAATACAAAATCGAGAAATAAGGGGCAAAATGTTGGGGAAAATAATCAATCAAGGAAATTCTGCAGCCCCCGAGAAGGACACTGGCCTTTGGGTTCCTGCCTAGAGAAATCCCGGCCGAAATCCCTGTTTCCATCTATGCCTATAGGTAAAATGGAAGTTTTCTACTTAAGGAGATTCTTCCATAATTCCGAATATGGATGAGTTTAAACTAATCACCGACTACGACTAAGAAATAAAAGGGGAGCCCAAACTCTAGAACAAGGGATCCATATTCAGAGACTAAGAGATTAGAGCTAGACAGCTAAAACTAGGGTTTATACTTTAAACGTGTAGTTCGTGCTCAAATAATAAATAAACTATCTCTTCTATTCTAGATTCTTATTTGCCTCTTGTTCATTCGTTGTTCTGTAGCACCATCAAAGATCCTACCTAAAAATACCCAAAAAACCTGCATCATAAAAGAAATTTCTTAAGAATTTGTTCTTGATGTCAGTGCAAAGCATCTCCAGAAAGTGAATAATTGAAGAGCTTGTGGAGAAGATTGTCCTCAGGGACTCCATTAGCTTTGATATCAAAAACGAAATCCTCGAACCGCTCCAGATAGTCCATAGGATGCTCATGTGGGAGACTATGATAAAGTGTCTGTCCCACTAGTGTAAAGTATGCATGCTTTAGTTCGAAATCGTTCCTCTGCATAGAAGAGGGACGAATATAATATATGTTGGCGTAGTATTTATCTGGGCGGCTGTAGTCAGCCAAAGTTCTGTGTCGAGCAGCCTGAGCTATCCTCAGCTACAGACTGAGCATTGGCTGAAGCATTCTCAGCATCAGCAGCTTATTGATTAACTTCTTCACGATCAGGATTAGAGCCCCCTGATCATCTAATCTCTGACATGCTGCATTACGCAGATGACCCTCCTGGTCATGCAGGTTTTCCATCTCGTCCTGAATAAGAACTAGAGTCGCAGCCATGTCTACTCGCAGATTAGCTTCGATCGATGTTCGTTGAGAAGTGTCGATCGATGTTTGTTGAGAAGTGTCGGTCTGCGTTTGTGTAGTGTCGATCGACATTTGCTGACAAGTATCAGTCAACGAACTGCAGTTGTTGTCGATCAATACGATGCATTTTTCTTGACGCATTAAGTGTTGTGTTCCAAACGTGCATGATCTGAGAATAGTATTAATTTCTCCTTGTTGCTTTTGGAACTGCTGGACATACGCCTAAAAGACAAGAAAAAAGTTTTGTAAGAGAACTGAAAAGAAAAAAAAAACTAGACTAAATCAAATTATGTGAGTCTAATGGTGAATCCAATTCTCTCCGGCAACGGCGCCAAATTTGGTATCAATCAAATTTCCCTATTGACCAACTTTACTCTCTCAAATAAGAGGTTTAGTTATAGTATTTAGGGATCGAATCCATTGGGAGCGTGGGCACACAATAAACTCAAAACAGTAGCGATGAAGCAGAACAAGGCATTTTTCAATAGGTTGATTAGTTTGTAAGAAATAAGAATAAATAGCTAGATCTAGGGTTTCAGGTAATTGTGATTATAGAGAAATATAATTCTTAGGGTAGTGAATGACAATCCTAGAACTCGATGTCTAATTCAAAAATATCCCGCTTTTGCTGTGAGTCTAATTGTGGCTAAGTCCCATGTTCAAGTTGTCGCTTATCAGCACGAAATGAACGTCGATCGATGTTGTTAAGTTAACATCGGCCGATGTTTCCTTAGGCAAGCGTTAACGAGCTGATCGATTCAGTTTACTAGTCTATCAAAATCAGCTATCGCATACTACTAGCAATCCTAGTTTGCTACTCTAGAACACAAGCATTAATAGCAATTATATTGATCGATGTCTTATGGTTTCACCCTAGTACTTCTATAGTATTGGCTAATCCTTCATGTCCCTAATTAACCCCAAATATAACAAGGTGAACTACTCAGACATGATCAAGCAAAGCATGACGATAAACTGAATATAATGCACAAATAAAATAAGGTGAAAACAATGGAGTTCCAATACAAGATGTGAAGGAGTTTTGGATCTTCTCTTCAAACTAAAAAACCCTAAAACTGTATGATGTGAAATTAGAGAATGATAAACAGTATTTGTTGCCTAATACAATGGCAAAGCACATAAATAGTATGTATAAGTCGGTCAGAAGTAGTCTTGTAATCATGTGAAACTTCTAGGCTTAAGTCGGCCTCAAACAAGTCAGAGGCGTCTTCTCGCGAGACCGCCAATCGACAACAAGGGGTTTTCATCGATTGACACGAAATCAAAATGTCAACTCTTGTGATTCTTGAACAGCTACGAATTTCTTCTATCTTTATCTCCAAAATGCTCCATAATCAGCACATTGCTCAATAACATATATGAACCTGTAAATACCTTTAAAAACTCAAAACATAGTAAACGGACTCTAAAACAACTATATACCATGGCTAAAAACTGGTAATATCGTTGTAGTATAGTGGTAAGTATTCCCGCCTGTCACGTGGTGACCCTGGTTCGATCCATGGAAACGGCGCCAAATTTGATGTGCTCAAATTACCCAAGAGCAACTCTCTCAAATAAGAGATCAATTGTAGTACTTAAAAATCATATTCACAAAGACTCGATATCCCACATAGACTTGAGTTTGAAACTACACTAGGTTAAATAATATAAAAGCAAAAAATAACAGAGAAAGTAAATAAGGTTGTTTGTGATGGAAGGAAGGTTACTAGACTTAGGGTTTCATTCAGGTTATCAGAACTCGAATCTATATATTCTAAGGTTTGATCCTAGAACTCGATGTCTAATGCAAAAGATAACAAGCTCGCTGTGAGTCTAATTTATTAACTAAGTCAAGTGTTTCAACTATCGCATGTCGATCGAGTGTCGATCGATCCTATGGTATGAGCGTCGATTGACACTGCCTTAGGCAAGCGTTAACGATATGATTGATTTTTTCATTAGGTTAACTAAACCAGCTCTCACGTGCGCCTAACAACCTAGCTCAGCATGATTCAGTTCAGGTAATACACCATGCACTCGCGTGCGCCAAACTATCCTATGATCAGGTTTCTAGTTAGAAAATCCAAAAACAAGCAATAAGAACAATCCTGTGAAGGATATAATTAATCGCCCTAGCAAATCTATATTTCAAAAGAACATCAAAAACCTATAATTACCCTTAACCTAACAGGTGAATCTATTCAGACATGATAATTGTCACAAAAAATCATAGAAAAAATTGATGAAATAGGAATCAATATAAAAACTAAAACCAATGCATTTCCAATAGGACTCAGAAGGAGTTCTTCTCTTCTCTCCAACCCTATAACTAAGAATTAGAAATAGAATAAAATCTTAGCCTAAACAATGGCTTAGAAAATACATAAATAGGGTTTATAGCCGGCCAGGGGGATTATGGTAATTTGTGGTGACTTTTGGGTTTAATTCGGTCTTGAAATATACTCAACCCGTGTTCTGGAATCACTTTCGATCGACACCAATGGTCTGTCATCGATCGACACTCCTTCATCTGCTCGACAGCTTCCTCTTGCGAGGCAGACAAACCACTGTTTAGTAAATCGGGCATAACTTTAGAGATAACTGCCAGATGGACCTCAAACCAGTGTCATTGGAAAGATAACTCAAAGATTATATTGTGACACAATATGGTCTCAGTCTCACCATAGTAAGGTCTGCACCATACCTAAACTTCTAACGCATTTGCGCAGTTCTGCACCTCAAAAAGGCTCCAAAATCACCAAAGTTCTACAAAACGTACCTGAACCTGAAAGCATTCTAAAACATACTCCAAACCCATATATTTGACTCGAAAAGGACATAAAATGGCCTAAAATTGGTAGAATCCATGGCATATCAACTCCCCCAAACTTACTTTTTGCTTGGCCTCAAGCAAAACATAGAGTAGTCTTGGAAAAGAGGTTTGAAAATGTAGGGACTCACACAATTTTATACTTATTACCAACATTCTGCAATGTTGCAAGCCACATCAAATCAATGCCAACTTTAGAGGTACTTTATATACAATATCCTAGCTTAGCAACCAAATCCATCTAGCCAACAACTTACCTAATATTGGCTGACTAACCCTTTTACTAACCTCATTTCTTACATATAAAATAGTGAAGACTTTACTTAGGGAGATCGATCAAAGGACACATGGAATCTTACTCAAGAAAGTATCTGAGCACACATGAGTGTTCTCTTATCTCTTTCTTCCCTCTTTCTCTCTTTTCTGAATCTTTTTTATTTTGTTTTATTTGACAAAGTGTCTGTGAATAGTGGGGCCATCGGTATTGTACCTACCCCTCGCTTCCAACGATGTGTGACCATTCCTTTGAATTAGATAGTGGGGTCATATGTAATGTATCAACCTTCTGCATCTTAGAAAATCATCTCAATCTTTTATTTTCTAGATGCTGAAGAGAGGGAGAAGGAAACCAGAAACACACAAAATTTCACCTTCTAGACTTGCATGAGGAATCCGAACTAGTGTATACCAAGCCCCAAGAGAAAAAAATTAAGTTAATTAAGTTGGAGGTCAGCTTTGGTACTTCAAACATTCTCAGCAAGTGTGGATATGATTGGCAGGTGATCCACTTTGGTATCTCTAGTACACTCCGCAGTCAGTAAATCTAAGAATGGTGCTAGAGAGTGGTTAGATAATAAGTAAAATTGAAAAAGATCATAATCCCCTTCTTGAATCTAGAAAAACTCAATAAAAACACATAGAAATAAAACTCAAAATATAACACAATATTAGTAAAACCTCTCTTAGACTTAAACAACAATGTCCGTAGTGTTATACATTCTAAGATTGGTGGGAAAATAAATCATAAGGACAAAATATAACAAGGAAAAATGGTATACCTGCTCGCTGATGGTGAGTGACAATCGACACAGTAATGTGGTGATCGATTGATGATGGTTCATCGATCGACAATGATCATGTGTCACTCGATACTGAATGCATGTTGTCTTCCTTAGATATCTTTTTAACCTGAAGTAAATAAACAAAAGAAATCAGTATAAAATGAAAATTAAATATAACTAAAAGTTACCTAACGGTGGATTGGCTCCCACTCAACACTTATTTTCAGTCATTAGCTTGACTTCTGGAGATGTGATTCAGTCTGGATGAGAATGATAATTTTCTCCAAAACAAGTCTCATTGTTTACTTTCTTCAGCTTCATCAAACTTTTTGTGAAGGCCTCCTTGGACTCTTCTCCTTTGTCTACCATTTCAGCAATATGGAATGATCGAAGCTTTGCAAACGGCTATGAGAAGCATCTGCTACGCACTCTGGATTTTCCTGACACCATCTGAGAAGTGAGGAATCAATAATAACTAAGGACCGCCCTTGGTCCTTTTTCCTCTTCTTCCCCAAGACTTATATGATCTCGTGTTAAGATTAATTACATCTTTTGGATTAATTATTATATACTTAGAGTTTAGATTCGGAGAAAAAGATTTAAAATTTAGGAATTAGAATTCAGGGTCTCAAAGTTAGATATTTAAGTATAAAATTTAAATGAATAATTTTAAATTAGTTTATTTTGAGAATATTTAGTTTTAATAAATATTATTATTCATTAAGAATATTATTTTTTCTCTTTTGTAAAACTTATTTTGATCATCTATTTCTTTATGTGTTATTTTGTTCATAAAAAACTTGTTTTAGCGTGTTTTAATGAATTTGCCTATTTAACTTTTAGGTTTAGTTATAAATTATTTTAATAAATTATAAAAGAAATTAATATACAAAAGAGCATAAATCAAACATATTTGTGAATTTTACTAACTTTATTGTTTAATTTAATCAATTTATACTAATTAAAACTGATTTATACAAATTTAAACTGATATCATAATTTAAACAGTTAAACCCTTTAAATCGGATTTTCATTTTAGATGTGATCAATTTGCCACCTAAACAGACATCTATGTGCAACCAAAACTAATTTTTAAAACCTTGACTAAAACTAAGGGGGGCTTATTGAACTAAGTATTTAAGAAAATTCAAGATTTGAGTAAATCCAAAAAAATCTGAGATTTGAGTAAATCTTAAAAAGATTTGTTACAAGTTTTATGTGGTTTTGAAGAAATTTCAGAGTTTTTGAAAAAAACTTTTAAATTTTAAATATTTATTTTAAATCATTTTCTTATTTTTTAAAAATTATTATAATTTAATATTAATATCGTTTTATGAAATAAATAAAATTATTAAAAAATTTAAAAGTTAATTTTTAAATAATTTTTATTTCATTTCAAACAATTTAATTTTCAATTTAAAAATGCGAAGAAAATTTTTCTAATTTTAAAAAAGTTTCAAATACCATCATAGGAGGTGGTATTTCAATTGTTGTTTTTACACTAGAAAATATCATTCAAACCCCATCAAATCTCATTTGATGGATTTTGTTGACAAAATCCCTATTTTCCAATAAGCTAGAATTTGGAAGAATTTATACAAATGACTAATTCAATAAGCTTGAATTTTACATGGAATTTATAAATGCTACATACAATAAGATGGGATTTGAGAAAAAAATAAAATCCTCTCAAATCCTAAATCCAATAAGACCCCCTAAATTTAGAACCTTGATACCTTGTAGTGTAATTCAGTAAATGTATACTAAGGGATACTATTTTAACGATATGACAAAAAGCATATAAAATAATGAAAATGCTGAAACAAAATGTATATGTTATTCAGGCCGAGCCGACAAACAAGACGAAAACCAAACGGAGGTTTTTCATATCCAATCTATAACAATAATAATAAACTAATCGAATAAGAAAATCTAGTCCTCGTCGTCAGAATTAGCGAATGTGATCTTCGTAGCTTTTGGAGCATCAGCTGCTATTTCTTTGAAATGAGCTCCATACAGTTTTGATTCCTACAAATTTTTAATCAGACAACACACATATCAACCACACTCCATATGTAGCTGATGATGATGATGAAACAAGAATCAAACCTTTTTCTTTACATGAGTCCCAAACTTCAAAAGATCAGCCGGCACAACTTGTCCAGCTTCCCTGAGAACATTCACAAGCTCTCCAGCAAGACCCTTTAAAGAGACACAAAGACGCAACGTTATTTTAATGCCAAGACACAAATCTCGATTTTTCTTAGATTTTCTCAAATCTCGATTTTTCTTAGATTTTCTCAAATCTTGAATTCTCTCAAATCATTGGTTCAATAAGCCCCACAAACTTACCTTGTTCTGTTGTGTGAAGAAGGTGTGCGCAACACCCTTTTTACCCGCTCTTCCCGTCCTCCCGATTCTGTGTACATAATCCTCTGTTGTTAAAGGGAAACTGTAGTTTATCACAACTTCCACGTCCGGGATATCCAGCCCTCTTGCTGCTACATCAGTAGCCACCTACAATAATGCTCTGTATCAGAACCCGTCATGGTATTACTATTATAAGCCATGGAGTTGCGGAATATGTACCAGCAACGGACAGGACCCTTCTTTGAACAATGCCAAAGACCTGGTACGTTCGCTCTGAGCTTTGTTTCCGTGTATGGATACAGCTTTCCAGCCTCTAAATAGTTTTTGTAAAGATTAGAATCAATGCAGTTTATGAGCACAAGATCTTTGCTATATTGAGGTGAGTCGGGGAAAAGAAAGATCAAACCTTGTCTGAAGGAAACGCTCGAGACGGTCAGCTTCCACCTTGTATAAGGCAAACACCAAAACCCTGTTCCTGTAATCAACCAAAACATTTGGGTGTTATTATGGGGACAAAAAAAAGGTAAGGGGTTGGATCACTGAGAGTAGCGTATATACTTTTGTGATTTATGATATTTTTCTAGTAAAGCAATAAGGCGCTGATCACGAGCACGATCGTCCAAGACCTGCCAATCGTAGCCAAATCAAAAGACATGTTGTTACGAGTGAGTGTGACTAAAGGACAAAACATTAACTTGCTCTGAGGATTATCATATGTAGAGAACATACCTCAACGATTTGCATAACGTCGTGGTTGGCAGCCAAGTCTTCAGAACCTATGACTATCTGAAAGAAATTGGAATAATCTTTTTGAGGAAATGAACAACTTTGCATGTAGGTGAGAAAAGATAAACTGAAGAGGGAAAACATACCTTGACCGGATTTGGATCCATGAATTCTTGAGCCAGTTTGTGAACATCCATAGGCCAAGTTGCACTGAACATAACCATCTGACGAACTATAAGAAAGAAGAAGAAACTTTCATTAGAGATGATATGATTCATCCTCGATGAGATTGCTAGGTAAAAATGGGATTATACAACTTACCTTTATTCGTCTTGCTCAATATAAACCGGACTGGTTCCTCGAAACCCATATCAAGCATTCGATCTGCTTCATCCAATACCTGGAACACATGAGTTTCTGTTACTGTCTAATACATTCAACTTATATGATTCTAAGAGGATCAGTCAAATAACATGATTAAAAAGATGTTATGTTACTTACCACAAAGGAAACATCTGAGAGACGAAGCTCATTAGACTCAATCAGGTCTCTCAAACCGACCTGGTGTACCAATGACAATATCCTAAAAAGACAATGTCATTTGATTAATCAGCCAACACACAAGACAGTGTCTGTCTTGATAATAAAAGAAGATAACAAGAAGTCTTACAACTCCAGAACGAATAGCGGTAATTTGAGGCCTTTTAGAGCTTCCACCATACACACAAATCGATTTCAAACCACACGGTTCTCCAGCTTCACTCAAAACATCAGAAATCTGCAAAAAACCATCACCCAAAACTAAGAATACGTTCACCTTTTTTTAAAAAAGAACATGACAGAAACTGGTTTTATCTCTAAACCTGAACAGCTAACTCTCTTGTCGGAGAAAGAACCAGACAAGCTGGGTTCCTCGTTCCTTTACCACTCTTGTTCTTCTTCAACATGTGCATAATCGCAGGTATCCCAAACGCCAACGTCTTACCTAAACACCCAAATCACAAAGTCTCAATCTTTAAACTGGAACTAACAAACACTAACCATTACTAACCTGAACCGGTTTTCGCAATCCCGATAAGATCACGACCATCTAACAAAAAGGGCCACGAATGAGACTGAATCGGAGAAGGTTTCTGGAAAGTCTTGCAGCAATCAAGAACATTCTCAGGCAACTTCGACTCCGCAAACGATGTTAAAGCTGCGTACTTTGCTTCCTCCGCACCTTTCCCAGTAACAACAACCTTCTGTTCACTTTCTCCTCCGTTACTCACACCAGAAGCCGCCTCAGGTTCCGGCTTCTTTTCAGGGACTTTACTCTCTTCTTCTTCTTCCTCCTTCTTCTTCTTCTCCTTCTTCATCTCTTTCTCCTCTCTCTTACGCTTCTTCTTCTTCTCTTTACTACTCAACTCCTCACCATTAGTGACCTCCTCTTGAGGCACTTCGACCTCCTCTGCGTGTTTGTTCTTCTTGCTCTTCTTCTTCTTCTTTTGCTTTAACGTGTCTGTCATCGGACTCTCGACGGCGGCTAAGGGAAGCTCTTGCTTTTCTCCAGCCATTATTTTTTTTCTTTGTTTGCGATGAGAGAAGCTGAAACGGCTGAACGAGAGTCGTTGTTCAATTTAGGTTTTTTGGGTTTTATAGTATCTGAAAACTTTATTTTTCTATAATTACAATTTCGCTTGAATGTTTTAATTATTCCTCCAAATAGGTTTATACTCTTGTTTTGCTATCTTTTTCTCTGTAAACTCTTATGTCGTCTATATAGACCCAAATATAATCCACTTCCTAAACAAATAGAAACTTCTTAGGTCATTGGTCAATTCATGATCCAATTCAATCTGATTTAGTAATATATCTAGGATAAAACCCACGCCTTTCACGGAGTGAATTTATAAAATTAAAGTACAAAACATATGGTTTTGAAAAATTTCAAAATTATCTACGACCGGTTTGTTTCATATATATATATAATTTTGAATTGTTTATGATGCACCTCAGATCGAGCTGGTCGAGCTGAATAAAAGTGACACTTACATATTTGCGTTGGATGAGCTGAATACTCAAGTGAGCTAGACTGACACTCACTTGGAAAAATTGAGCAACCAGGTTCGATCTTCCGAGCTGGTTCGACCCCCCGAGAAGCTGGGAATGGCCAACCTTCTTTCTGATGAACCAACACCCAATTTAATGATGCCAAATTTGATTATTAATGTTCTAAATATTCAAGAAAGCCTTGAGCTTGATGTTTTTCAAAAATATTCAAAAACAGACTTTTTTGGGCCAAATGGAGAAATCGATCAAATATTGGCTAAGGGAAAAAATGGATTTCGACCGGTCCTCAAGGGGACATGTCTTGGCCCATATAAGGAGCATATTCTTCACCTTTCAAAGTCCTGGTCGTGGCTATATCAAGAGGCTTCCAAGTTTCAGTCAAAGACTTTATTTAGGCAAGTCTTTGTTTATATTTTTAATGTCTTGTTTTTAGCACATTCTTCTTTGGATCTCTACAACTTGTAATCCTATAAATAAGGCCTCAGAGCCACGAAATAAAACAATGATTTTCCCCTTTTTATGAGTTTATCTCTTTGTTCTTTTCTTATAACATTTATCGGTTTCTTGGTGAGGTTATCTCCATGTTATCAAACCTTCTTTTGTGGGACTTGTGCGTCATATCAAGCAACAATCGAAGTCGGTAGTATCAAGAGTCATTCTACGACTCTTGTGTCACCATTCGATCCATCATTTCTCATTTGATCTGTCTGAGATCATATCCATTTAACAGTCCGGCCGAGTGATCTTATTTAGGACGTATCAAGTGGTATCAGAGCCATTCTTCCAGTATTGTCTATCCATCTTTCTTATCTTCCATATTTTCTTCAAACACTTCTTCTTCTTCTTTCTATTTTGAATCCGGGCCACCTTCTTACCTAAGCCATATTTAAAAAAAAAAAAAAAACGAAAAGAAAATAAAAAGAAAATTCAAAAAAAAAAAAAGATTTGAGTTTGGCTAGGTGGTGGAAGAGTAATTTTGCTGGCTGAAGAGAAATCCAATCTTGAGGTGGTTTAAGCGGATTCCATAAAAAAAATTCTCTTGTCTTTCTATCTATTTCACTCCCTTTTTGCTTGGAGATCCCATTGGGTTACTTGATTTGTTCTCTTAGATTTTTGAGAGAAAGCTTGGTAACTGGGCTTGTGGATTTATATCATTAACGTGAAGGGTTTATATCATTAACTACAACTGGGCTAATTATTATTATTTTCCTTAATTAACTTTTTTGGGCAATATATTACTTGAGGCCAAAGTTATTTTAGTATTTAATATAAATTCTCAAATTTACCGCTTGCAGAACTGGGTATCAAGCATATATATTTGTGGGTATCAAGCCTATATATTCTTTATCGATATTATGTGATTTACTTCTGCGATTATATGTTTATAATTGTAGGTATCAAACAAAACAAAAGAATATGTAGGCACGGCAATATGTTTATAATAGATAACACATAATGTATTCTTACCTAACTCCCCCTTATTTTATATGTATCTAACACGGAAGTTTAACCAGTTGTGTAAACAGTATATTAATTTGATTGCTTTATCCGGTTAAATTGAATTTAAATGCCTCTTAACCAACATCAAGAATCTCATTTTCGAGTAACATTGTTTTTAAATATATTTCAATTTTACAACTATAGAAGATAAAACCCATAAAAATACCATGGTGTAAGTTGACACTTTCAAAGAAAAAATTTATAGCTAAAAAACATAGAACACATAAAAATCAACTTGCTAGAAATTGTGATGTAAAACCTTTGTTGAAGAACTATATTCATTGTAGTTCTTCGTTTACTACTAAGTTTTTTTAAGAATTTATACTTGTTGTCACTACAAGAAAACTAAGCTTTTACTAGGAAAATTTACTAGGAAAATAGTTCCTCGTAAAATTACTACGAGTTTACTTCGATTTTACGAGGAAACCATTCTTCCTCGTAAAGTTCTTGTAAACTTACGAGAAAAAGGTTTCCTCGTAAACTCGTAGTAAACTTACGTGGCTCTTACGAGGAAAATAACATTTTCCTCGTAAACTCATAGTATCTTCTTTCCTCGTAAAGTCCTAGTAATAATTTACTACGAAATTAGGAGGAATGGATTTGTTACTACGAAATTAAGAGGAAATGGATAGAAAATATCGAATTTAAATCAAAAACGTGTTTTGTACCTACTTTTCCTAGCAATTTCCTAGTAAATTCTCAGATTCAAAAATTTCTATAAATACCACCATATGTGATTCATTTGAAACACACCAAAAAAAAATCAGCTATAAGCTTGATCAAACACAAAAAAAAATGTCCAGTCCGGGAAATATTTCGAGTTGCGGAAGTGGATGTATTCACACAGAGATAATAACGGGAGCGTGAAGAAAGAATTTCTCGAAGGGTTGGAGACGTTTATGCATCAAGCAGATTCTACCACTCACGCATGAAAGTGGTAAGATGTTATGTCCTTGTCGGAAAATGTTGTAATACCAAATTAGGCCCTCGTGAAAATGTTTGGAAGCATTTAATAAATAGAGGTTTCATGCCATATTATTATATTTGGTATCAACATGGAGAAGATGCTAGTTGTAGGAATGAAGGTAGCAGTAGTAATAGCAATTTTCAGATTGAACCGGTTGAGCATTTGCGTAATGAAGGTAGCAGTAGTAATAGCTATCATCACCAAGAGGAACAAATGGTAGATTGTGATAGGGTTCATGATATGGTAGGTGATGCCTTTGATGAGTTCGAGGAAGCTGAAGCAGAAATTGATGAGTTCTCTACTCATTGATCCGCATAATCGTGATACGAAGATGTTCCTGATCACTCAACGGACGAAGGTGTAAGACGACGAGTTTTTAGAAAATGATGATGTTTCAACAGATTACGACAATGTATCCGAATGAATTATGTATGTTTATAAGTTTGTTTAATCAAAAAATGAATTTGGATTATATATGTTTTAAAGTTTGTTTAATCACAAAATCAATTTGCATTTGGGGTTTGGGGGTTTATGTGTAGAAGAGGTTAGGAGTTTGGTTGTAGAAGAGGTTATAAGTTAAGGAAGTTGTGGTTTGGGGTTTGGGGTTTCGGGTTTAGGGATTTATAAACCCTTTCCTCGTAAAGCCCTAGTAATAGAAAACACGGGCATAGCCGTTTCCTCGTAATGTTCTAGTAAAGTGTTACTAGGGCTTTACGAGGAAAAAAACGCGGGCATAGCTATTTTCCTCGTAAAGGGGTTTCCTCGTAAAGCCTAGTACAACCATTACGAGGACCTTACGAGGAAATAAAAACACAGGCATAGATATTTCCTCGTAAGGTCCTAGTAACATTACTAGGGCTTTACGAGGAAACAAAATTCCTTATATATACTCGATGCAATCCGGTTTCTCATTTGCTAGTAACCTTCTCTCTAATCCTCTAAAGGTTCTCTCTAATTCGTAGTTTTGGTGATTAGATTAGGGAATTTAGATTAGGTGGTTAGTTTAGGGAATTTAGATTAGGTGGTTAGTTTAAGGAATTTAGATTAGGTGGTTAGTTTAGGTAATTTAGATTAGGTTGGTTTTACTTTTATTTAGTGTTTTTTTAAATTATACAGGAGTTCTTCCATCTCTGAAAGACCTTTACAAGAGGACCCACCGGAACAAGGCTGGGCAGTTTGTAGATCTGCTTTCCGAGCGGATCTACAACGAGGTTGTTGCCCGAGTTGACGAACGCCAGACCCAGCTGACTCAGCAGACTGGGACTCCAGTGATATTATCCACTGTTGAAGTGGATAAGATTTACGAGGAGATAATAATTTGTTTTACTATTAATTTTTAATATTTTTTAAAAAAAATTCTTAATGTTTATTAATATTTTTTATTTACAGGTCGCCCCTAGGAAAAAGGGGCGTATCATTGGGATTGGCTCGGTTAACGATGTCCCTGCAGCGACATCGTCTTATCATCAGGAGCAGCACGATCTAAATGCTCAGCTACGCTCGCAGTTGTCTTCGCTCACCGAGCATGTGACTTCTCTCACCGATGTCCTCGACATTATGGTGGTTGGAAACCCGCATTTGGAGGAGATGTTGCGTCAGAGACGGGAACGCAGAGGATTCCAACCCAACAACATCCACCATCACAGTCACAGCCGGCAACCAACTATGGAGAGGATTTGCCGAGCCAGGACGACAAGTTCGTTCAGCAATTTCACGACCAGCATCCGTAGTTTTTTTTTAATTGTATATTATGAAGTTTAAAACTTTTTGTATATTATTTAGTTATTTATAAAATATTTTGTTTTTGATTTTTATTTATAATTTGATTTTTTTATTTTTTTATTTTTAAAAAAAATAATTATATTTATAATTAATTTTTTTAATAGGGAAAAAAAAATTTCGAAGCAAAATCCTCGTAAAGTTTTCCAAGTAATGTCCTCAGTAACTGGTTCTAGTAAGTTCCTCGTAATTTATTACTACGATCTTACGAGGAAAAGCTTACTACGATCTTACGAGGAAAGCCTACGAGGACCTTACGAGGAAAAGCTAACCACGCCTTTACGAGGAAACGTTTCCTCGTAAATTCGCTAGGACCTTATGAGAAAAAGGCTTTACGATGAACGTGTTTCGAGGAAACGCGTTTCCTCGTTATTTCCTAGTAAATGGCCATTTACTAGGAAATAACGAGGAAAACCCGTCCTAGTAATGGACGAGTTTTCTTTTAGTG